>VXBC01011428.1:12523-39523 GCA_013399945.1 Ploceus nigricollis
CATCTGGAATGCTGTGTCCAGTTCTGGGCTCCTCAGGGCGGGAGAGACATGGAGCTTCTGCAGCAGGTCCAGTGGAGGGCAACAAAGACGATGAGGGGACTGAAGCATCTCTTCTACGAGGAAAAGCTGAAAGAGCTGGGCCTGCTCATCCTCAAGAAGACATGGCTGAGAGTGGACCTCAGAAATGTCTGCCAGTATCTGAAGGAAAGGTGTCAGAGTATGGAGCCAGGCTCTTCTCAGTGGTGCCCAGCAACAGAACAAGGGACAACAGGCAGAAACTGATGCACAGGAAGCTTCACTTGAACTTGGGGAAAAACTTATTTATTGTGTGACTGAGCACTGGAACAGGCTGATCAGACATGTGGAGTCTCCCTCACTGGACATATTCAAGAAACAACCAGACACAATCCTGTGCCATGTGCTCTAGGATGACCTGGCTCGAGCAGGCAGGTTGGACCAATAACTCACTGTAGTTCCTTCCAACCTGACCCATTCCATGCTTCCATTAGGAAATAAAACAATTCTAGTCCTTATGGTTATCATTAAGTAGTTGGAAAAGGAAACTATGCAACACCCTACAGACATTAAAACACTACTAAAATCTTCACATTTCTAAACTTTTTCCGCTTCCTTCATCTCTCACTGGCTTAAAACCAGCTTCACAACATTTCAGCAATTTGAACCATGTCTGAAGCTTTGAAATGTGACAAAGTTGGGTAAAAGTAGTAGGGTTGGAGTCCCATCAGTTCACTACCACATTATGAAGAAAAGTTTCTTTTACAATCCATACTCTCTAATGCACAGGTGTGTCTATTAGCTTTTCAGTAGCAGCATAATCTTCACTCCTTTTTCTATTGTAGGCCTCCTTCCAGCTTTTGCTAACAGGGCTGCAGTGTCTTTAGAGATGACAAGTGCAATTCTATCTGTGTTCTCTCTCTGAACTTCTGTCTGCAGCCCTCTCTCAGCAGCTAACCTACTGCTTTCCAGCTGGTGGGCAATTTCATTCTAGTGTTTTCTCTATGTATAACCCACTGCTCTGAGAGAGCTACCTTTCATGCATTAGATCCTTCCTCTCCCAGGTCATGTTATATACACAAGGACTCTGAGGTTACTAGTTTCTGTGTAGGAGTGAAAATTAGATAAAAAATGCATTAGATAAAAAATACAAGTACGCCTTTTACGGGTGGGCTGTGTGATATTTATCAATCTGGTTGAAGTGTGCCAATGCAAACACAAAAGGTGATCCCTATTTCACGTCTCTTTATGGTGTTTATCCCTTCCTATAATGCCAGTTATAAGGTACAGGTACTGAGCCCTGGGAAAAGCACCTATTCCTTCATCTTAAGGAAGAGAAGACCTGCCTACTGTCACCAGCCATATCCACCCACACTCTGTGGCTGCAGAATTGACTGGAGCGGTATGCTTCCTGCAACACTTTCCTGTGCAGAAAGGGTGCACCTGGGGACATCTATATCCACAAGGAAACTCATCACAGGCATTCAGATCACTGTTCTGTTTTCCCCAGTGAGAAAATGGCTTAAAGTAAGGGGATGCTACGACAGAACAATGATACTAAGAATAGTATGTGGTGAAAGGAATGTGTTCAGGATACAAGCAATGTTTAACAAAAGCTGCAGGAGACTATTTCACCATGGAATGTAAACTTGGCTCCCTGCAACAGCTTTGCAGCATGGACTGAAAAATCAGAGCATCCAAACTGCATGAAAGTACACTTAAGAAGAAACAGAAGCATATTCTTGGTTTTATAAAAACCACATAGACTAAAGGTACAAGATATTGGATCAATTGCACTCCAGCCTAAAGAGAGGTAGAACAAAGGAAGCAAAATGGGCCTCAATTTAGAGACTCTTCCTTGCTCTGAACTTTTCTTGCTAATTCCATTCTGTGCAAAATGAGAGGAAATGCTACTATGTTTGTTTGACCATTTTCCGCTGGGTGAAATAGCTTTGGAGCACAGAATAATAAGCAAAGCTGTTTTCAGGGAAAATAGTCTCACTTTCCATTCCAACATACAGGATGTTAAGCAGATTTGTCTGCAACCAGGTATCTCTGGCTCAGAGGAAATTTGAAGTTCAAATTCGCTTTTGGCCTGAACAAAAGTAAACTCTTGGAAATTCTGTGTACCTTCTGATCTGAAGGTATTAGAGTAAAAAATGCAAACAAGAAAAACAGCACTTGTATTTCCAAACAGCCTCAAGAGTTTAAGAGCTACCATCTCAGTCTGAACATTTTCTAAGATGACAGCAAAAGAGGGAAACCAGACAGTAGCAACTGAATGCCCTGGGTTCCCACATGATGCTATGTTTCCTTCATGAATCCTTTTGAACCTGGTCAAACAACAGAACAGGAAATGGTGACTGAGCAGTCCTGTGGGTCAGGGTACAGAGCATAGATCTTACAAGTTCAGGAAATGTGCTCTGATCTGGAGGCAACACAGGGAGAGCAACAAACTGATTTTCCAGCCACACTCAGCTCTCTCAGTGAGTTTCTCAATAGGTCTTACCAAGAACTTGGTTACAGAGAAACTTAATCTCCAGCAGCTTCCTGCTTTTTAAAACCCTTCCATAAATTCTGTATTTGTTCTATAGCTTGCAATAGGCTATAGATAAGCTTGCAATATTTCCTTTGCTTTTTTAACATTACAGTGTGGACAGCTTTCAGATCATTCTCTACCATGCTTTGTATTTTTCTACAGGGCCTTTAGTTTCTGTTCAGCTTTCTAGGTAGTGGAGAAAGGTAAAGAAAATGTAACAGGTAAAGACAATGCAAGAGAAGTGTAATTTTGCTGAAAATTTTTTATGTTCTAAATAGTTAACACTAATTAAATCTTTTGTTTTAATATAGGTCACTTGCAAAACTTTTTTGAAAAAATTTTCTCCTTCTAAGAAAGGTTTGGCTCATAAAATTTTATTTGTCCAGTCCCAAGTGAAAATCACTTTCAAATAAATGCATTAATAAAGAAAAAAAAATCACCTAGTTCCATGATCAGTATGATTTTTACTGAGAATTGTCAACACAGCTGCAGAGTTATGTCGGGTCAGTGCTTTAAAAAGACAGGTCTTCAAAAACATTTCTCTGAGGAAGAACATAGGCTAGCAATTTGACTTTACCAGCTCAAGAGTGAAGCAATGCAAACATCCAGCCCGACTGTTTGTGGATGGGAAAACAAGAAAAAAAATTTTGGTAACTATGTCCAGATTTAAGTATAATGGATTTTGAAAGATCTAATCCTAGTATCCCTTACTGCAGTAAATCAAACTCCATATCTAATAGAGATCAGAACAGACTTTTACTTTGAATGCCAGTACTTCCACACACAGTTTGAAGTTTAGCAGGTGCTCACAGTGCTCAGTCAAGGGCCACATATCACTGTCCAGAACCCTATAGCCTGCATTAGATAGCTACAGCATTTTGGTCCAAGTAATGGCATCCTGTTTACACTAAGTCTGGCAATTTCTACTTCAACCTATCTGGCCTCACAACACGGGAGAGTATCAGCCTATTTCCTCTTCCAGTGAAAACATTCACCGTGGTGATGATTTTTCAACAGAAAAGGCTACAGAACGAGTATAAGACTTGTGTCTTATGATGTTACAGGAATCTATCAGAGTCCATTCCTCTGGCAGGCGGCACTGATTTGGAACAGAAGTGTGGAAATAAATACACACCCCTGTCTCCAGCTTAATCAACATTGCTGGGTGAGGAAACAAATACCTCTTTATCACAGCCTGAGCTAGACTCTCTTCTGCTTCTTCATTTCTTCATACAGTAGAAAAATAGAGAAAAAACCCCACAATTATAATCTTCTGAAAAGAAATATCTTAACCTCTTAATTTTCCTTCGCTACTCTCTTAAGTGTCTTAAGTAGATGCAGTAATTACATTCACTTCATCTCGGACAGCTACTGCAGGGAAACACTCAGCCAATGTGGCTGAGACGCAGCAATAGAATCAAGCTACATCCCAATGGGATAAGAGCAGTTTCAAGAGGAGGAAGTGGCAGAAGGTTTCTCTTGGTAAGCGCCCTTACCCAGAGCCCAGTCTGCAAAAAGACTGGGTGTGCCAGTGCCAGGGACAGCCCCTTTCCCAGAGGGCTGCTCTCAGCTCTGATTGCTTTATGAAGCCACCCAGGCCTACAGGCCAGGGCAACACCAAAACCTCCCTCCCAGGCTGCAAGGTCTCCAAATGAATACAAGAGCCAACTCACTTTCTCACTAGCTCTGTTGGCTGGTCCTACCATGCTAGTGATTCAGTCAAATTTTCAGACGCCTCTACTCCTTTAGAAGGTGTGGGGACATTTGCTCTCTTTTTTCTTTTCTTTCCCACTGAATTTGAGGCAGACAAGCAATTATAAGTTGCAGAGGGCTTATCCACTAGCTATATGTTTCAGCTGATGCTTATGGACTGTGAATATTAGATCATTCCAGTCTGCAAGCAGTGCACAGGAGTGGTCCCTTCTGTTTGAGTCTGGATGCCATTACCACATGAGCTGCATCAGCTCTGTGTTTTCTAAAGACCAGCTGCCTACTTAGCTGACAGCTTTGAGATAACTGGTTTTCCACAACTGGGAATCCCAGGTATAAGTCACCATCTGTGGTAACAAGATCCACATAGTCTGCATATTTGCATCCTAGCAGTGTTTTTCATAGTTAAACAAGACAAAGGTTGACTTTCTTAGTATCACACACAACAACATAAACACTTTCACTAGAAAATGTTAGCACACATCTTTTATAGAGGTACTTTTGATAGCTTAAAAAGGGAAATATTTCTGATTAAATCCTCCTTTATTCCTTAAGCAACCAAACATAATGGGTATCTGTAAGGGAATGTTTGAAGATCCAAAATTATTCTGAACTAAGACCTTGCAGAGTTGCTGGGGAAAAGAACTTGAAAATTTGGTCTCTTAATTGCGAATATTTTTTTGCAGCAGAAACGTCTAATGACACATCAAACTACTTTTGCATGTGAAGTCCCACTAGTATAAACCACATCATGTAGCAATGAATACCCAGTACTGATTTAGATATTCTGATTTTAATCATCCTCTCCCTAAGCTCAGAAATGTGCTTGGGAGAACTGCAGCCACTCCACTGCAAGAACCATGCATCAACTAGATCACGAGTTGTGAGGGACCAGGCCCAAGATGAGAGAGATGTGCTTGTCCTTTCTGCAGTCATCATTTTCTGAGTGGAGTCTGCCACGCTTCTCGAGGTCTGCCTCTGCAGGCAACTTCTGAAAAACCCCAAGAGTCCACATAGTGCAATGGAAACAACAAAGCCTGAGCTTTTCTTTCTGGCTGTGTGATCACGAAAACAAGATGGAATCACTGCTGTCAATTTCTAGCTTGGATAAGGAAAACTTTAGTTGAACTAAACTGAGTCAAACTCCTCCGTCTCTCCTCTCTTGAGGAACTGCTTCCTACTAGGCTCACTGACCATCCTAAAATAATGGACATTCCTATGATTTTCTCAGTTTATTATTTTTGGATAAGTTATACTATCTACTCACAGCATTGAATCACAGCTTAATATTTTTTGTAGCATATGCATTTATTAGGTATTTCAAAAACTCAAAAGTAGAGTCCCATTGGCTTCAAAAGTTTGAGGAAAAAAGAAAGAAGGGTAAGTTAAAAAATATAAATACAGATATTGGAAGTGTGACCCTCACAAATACCTAAGTCCATGACAAACCTGGCAGACTCATATGCTGTGCACTTCTCTGGCTAATGAGTTATGCAACATAACAGCAACTGTTTTAGAAGTAATCTTTTACAAATCTCTGATGAGATTTAGAGCAGAGTAATTTTGTAAGTTGGGACATGACACTTACAATCAAACCTCTAAGACAGGTGTGAGAATTTCACAAAAATCCCTCCATCCTGAATTGTAATACTACCTATAGCTTAAAAGTCTTATAACACCATTGACAAATGCATTTCAACCTTTACACATATAGCAGCAGTCCAAGGATATGTTCTGTAATCACTTGGTCAAAGCTTCTGAACCAGACTTTGAGTTCTGTCTCCTCAGAGGCAGCTGTGCCTGTCAGCTACACAAAATACTGGGATTCTCAGGCAGCTTCAAGAGTTTTTGGTTAATTTCTCTTGTGAGAGCTCTCTGCATTCAGTCACAGCTTTATATTACCATCTGTACACCACAGTCATTAAGCATGATATTTGTACCCACCCTTCAAAACTGACACAAATCTCTTCTAAAATCTGGCTTAAAAACCCAACGGTTGCCACATCACTTATTAAAACTACATTTCACTGTAGCTGTTTTGAGAAGACATTAAGAAAGAGGTAGGTTCAAAGATCTGCACTCATATGGAGCCTAGTCCCAACAACACTGATCAATTCTGCCAACAGAGAAAATCTAAGGATATGGTAGTTCAGGCAGCAAGAACTCTGCCTTGTGTGCACAGAACCCAGTGGAGACATTCCACACCTCAGGATTACTCCCAAGGAAGACCTACAGTGCACTATACAGCAGCCCTTAGCAAAGACAAAGGAAAATGCTGAAAGACCTAACCCTGAAACAATTCACCATGAACTGCCTTTCCTGTGGACTATCACAGATATATTAGTACAGAGAGAAAATGCAGTTCACTGGCACTCCTATTTTTGGCCAGGCTTCTGAGCAGAGACAGAGAAATAAATAAAAAAATTAATGGTTGGAGTTGGAGGATCTAATCTAATGTTGCAACTCTAAACAGCTTAGGCTCTTTGTCTCTATGCACAAGCAAGAACACAATAATGGCCACAGTAGGCTGGACTCAGGGCTGACTTATGTCCTGCTCTCCATCCCAAAGCATGTACTGCAGACACTCAGCTCACTCTGAGGACAGAACAGAGCATCAGAGGCTGAGCCCATCTGTCCCTCTGACTCCTGGCTGCTATCTCAGGTACACAGAGCTGAACATATATCCCTTTTCCCCGTCTGTCTGAGGAGTGACTAAGCTTAGTGCAAAATGGGGAAATATCACACTTCCTACAGAGCTGAATGACAGGAGGACCCAACCCTTTAATTGCACCAGATTGTGACGAGCTTTGAGGCAACATCTTGGTAATAAATGTTAAAAATGTTGCCAAGACATGGTGCCTGTGGACCAGGATTCCGAGAAAATAGAGTATGGGAAAAATGACAACTTGCTAAGGGTTGTCAGGATGTCAGGATTAGCCCAAAGCAGAGTTTGAACTTGCTTTGAAATCAGGTGACAAACCACCCCTGGAGCATGGGACAACACCCAGGCCCCTGATGCATTACAAATTAAATCAGCAGACCTAATTTCATCATTAGGTCAGTCTATCTGGCCTTGAATGAGTGTTAGATAACAAGATGTCAGCTGTACAGGAACTTACCTCAGAAGTTAATTGTTGCCTGCATCTTTCATGAGTCGACTAAGGCAGTAACTGATTTCACCACTGTATACCAAAACATCCTCTTTTCCTCCACTCTGCTCCTGACCATCTTTTCTGCTAAACAGCGTCCCTAGTGAAGAAACTGAAGATTGTGCTTGACTTTTAATTCACATGCCAACAAAACAGCAGTATCTGATAACAAGAGAATAATCAGAAACTGACATGAAAGATCAATTTATTATAAATACAGCTTCAAATGAGATAAATATACAAATACCAAATTAATTTTATTAAGAGAAAGCTTGCAGATAAAAGTTGTATTTATAGTCAAAGAAATTTTATTCCCCTAAAAATGTATTCATGAGGTGAAAGTGAAGACACTGGCTGAACGTGACTTAAGTACTTAACTTCAACTCAGAACTGTGTAATTAACAATGTTAATTATAGTCATACCAAAACAAGGTTAGGCACAGCTGGAGATAGAAAGTGTGTTCTAGTAATTGAGAGATTACCCACCAATAAAAGACAAACAAATAAGCCCTGCCAAGTTACATTGCATATTTCAATTTTCCATGGGTATGTTTTATTTTCATTCTGTGCATCTATTCCATCTGTAGTTTTAGTTTATGAGACAAGGGCATTGTACCTTGAGAAGTGCTAAACAGCTTTACTTCAAATACTGCTGTTACTCCAGCCACCATGCTTTTTGTTTGCTCCCATGATCTGAAGCACGTCAGTTCATTCTCAAAACAGTGTAAAAGAATGGAAAGTTGAGTTGGGACAACATTTCTCTTTTCAAAACATGCTTGCATTTTATTTGTCACATGAAACTCAGGAACGGCATGCTGTTTCCTTAAAAAAATAGGAGACGGTAAGTAGTATGATAATCAGTATTTTGAAGAAAATATTTTGGAGTAGTTTTCTCTCCATCTGTCTTAAGAGAGGAGTTTAACAATTGCAGTAGCTAATGTGCCAGTAAGACATGGCAAATAACACTCCAGGATTTAGGGCATCAATACTTGAATAAACCTTTCCCACTACTGCAGGTCTGGTGGTGGGTCTTTTTCTGAAACAGTATTAATGATGATCTCCATCTGCTTGGGGCAGCAACATATTCAAAGACAAGGGCAGTAAGCGTGAGTCATTAACCAAATTGCTCTTGTATATATGTACACTGAACACCCACGGGCCAAATTGCACAGAAACAGCCAACCCATCACTTGTTCTAATTCAGTATAACATAATAGCAGAAAGATTTGCAGGGTGGGAATATCTCATTGTGAAAAACATGTTTTAAAGAATTGGTGGCAGGTGGCTACACATGAAATTGAAGGTAATAAATACAGGTTTTAGCTTTTAGAACTACATACTGAATTATCTGTAACACAGCATTCCCACCAAAAAGAGTGCATGTAGTAATCCATCAGAGCTACGTAGAGTCCTGCCAACACTCACCTGAAGGAAATGCCTTTCTATTCTATGATCATGAAATCATAAAATTGTAGCATCATAGATTAGTCTGATTTGGAAAGACCTATAAAGTCCATCTAGTCAAACCTTCCCTGCAATAACTAGGGACATCTTCAACTAGATCAGGTTTCCCAGAGCCCCTTCCAATCTGACTTTGAATGTTTTCAGTGATGGGGCATCTATCCCCTCTCTGGGCAACCTGTTCAGGTGTTTCACTATCCTCAACATAAAAAATATCTTCCCTTATATCTAGTCTGAATCCACAGTCTTTTAGTTTAAAACCATGAACGCTTACATTATCGCTACAGCCCCTAATAACATATCTGACCCCATCTTTCTTATAAACTCCCTTTACATACTTGAAGACTGACACAAGGTGTCCCTGGAGACTTCTTTTGTTATCATCTTTTTATTCCTGCTACTGATGCTCAGAGAGAGATATCCATTTTTCAGAATGCAAATGTCTGACACATACTCTGATTGATTGGTCGATGTTGCTTACAAACATCTTGGGACCTTTAAGATATCTTTTATATCACCTAATAAGTCATTTGCAAGGAGCAGCTGTGAGTGCTTTGCCATGCACCTGCAATTGGGACTTTGGCACAGCCTATGCCCATGCAGGAGGGCAAAGCAAGGAAGAGCAGGAAGGCATGCACATTCATGGAAGCAGCAGTTGAGGACAGGAAGGGGAAGCACAGTTACAGTGCAAGGCACTGTCCTTATCCAGAGTTCCTTCTGCAGTATAGCTCACCAGAAGAGTCCCATTGAGAGATGGTCCAAGAAGACTGAACCAGATGGCTTGGCAGCAGGCTGCAGTGCTGCTATTAGGAGGATCTTGAGCCAGAGGTCATGTACAAGACAAAAACTGCTATAGAGGCAGCACATCTCCAGACCCTTTCCAGATCAAAAGACTATGCACAACAGCTCGAACTTGAGACATGAGCTATGTCTGGACTCTCAAAACAGAAGAAGGTCAATAAAATTCATGTATGAGGAGGACAGTGCAGATGCTCTGAAGCACCCATGAATGAGCAGCACTTACAATGAAATCAAGAGCATGTTACTGACTCCCAACACTTGCTGTGCTTGTCCCATAGCATGATAAGATGATTTGGAGGAGTTATTGCTTTTCTCTTCGTTAACACAGAAGGCTAGTATTTTCAGGGCTAAATTTTGTGTGATTCTCCAGACACAAAAATGTCTTAGCTGTCCTCTATGTAAACCAACTGAAGCTGAAAGTCTTTGAGTAACAGCAAGAAAATAGCTCTGCACAAGGATACTGATGAATTCTAATATTTGGTTCTGGGCAACAAAATCTTGAAGTAGACTGAAATTAAATTGGAAACAAATATGGTGACAGAACAGGCCTATCTGAGCTGAAAGGGCTGAAGGATTGGAGTTGTTTAGCTTAACTGTTTTCCCTTAATCCTTAAATAGATACTCAAATATTTTCACAGCTTCTGGAAAGGCTGATTCATATTCAGCAACGCAAAGAATATCCTGGTGTAACATCGGGTTCAAAAGGTTCAGGCAGCTACTGAATGCTGAGAAATTAGTCTTCCTATAAATGCTGAGTGACACCAGCATCAATAAAGAAGTCAGAGAAAGAAGTATGAGCCTCGTGGAAAAGTTTGACAGTTCCAATAAACGACGATAAGATGTTGCTTTCAAAGGTAAGTATTCCCATTCCTTTTTTCTTTGAGACATTTTGCTGGAATGCTGTTTTTGAGAAGTATAGGAAATAAAGCATTAATATTCTTCAAAGGGAGATTAAAAATTAATTCAGCTATTAAGCAATATGTACCTCCCAGGCAGAATTTATGTAAGTGACATTCTGAGCTTCAAAACATGGGAGGATATGGTAATTAATATGTAACTCTTTAAATGTATACCACGAGAAATTAAGGACCTTGCATAAAATTCAGAAGACAAGATAGAATCTTGTGCTCCTAATTCTGTCTTTATGGATAGTTAAATGAGTTTTCCCTCATTTCCAACAGCTTTTCCTCACTACTTAGACCACAAATTCTGTACTGGCAGATACTGTGTAACTTTAAAGACCTAATCCAATGAGAATGAAATCTTGTTTCAGAGATGCAGAGGCAGTATGGTGAACATGATGAAAACTGTGAATAAAAATAGTGCCATCAGTGGGATGTTCTATGTCACCTACACTTGAACTTCTAGATTCTGCTTAGGAACCGTTTCATCACCGTGTAGCAGAAAACATACATAACTGAGGCATCCAAATAATAGATTCATAGAATGGTTTGAGTTATAAGGGACCCTGAAGGTCATCTGGTTCCAATCCTCCTGCCACAGGCTGGCAAACTTTGCACTACAGCAGGTGGCACAAAGACCTGTTGAACTGGCCTTAAATGCTTCCAGGGATGGGGAAGCTTCTCTGGGCAACCTGTGCCAGTGCATCACCACCCTCACAGTAAAGAATTTCCTCCTAATAGCTAATCTAAATCTACCTGCCTTCATCCTAAGGCTGTTCTACCCTGATCTATCAGGACATGATCTTGTAAAGAGTCACTTTCTAGCTCTCTTGTTGCCCTCTTTGCATACTGGAAGGCTCCTATGAAGTCTCCCTTGACCTTCTCTAGGCAGACTGTGGGAAATAAGAAAAGCCTTACAGTACAAGGACCTTTTTCACCTTTAAATCCTGTTAAATCCTGTTCACTTGTGTTCACTTTTGTTAAAAAAAAGCACTCTGGGAAGGGTTCAGCTGCAGGTTGGATGGCTGGAGAGTTGGTTGATATTCGCCTCATGTGTGAGGCAGTGCATGGCTGGGGAAATGCGTGGATACCACATGATCAGAGAGCTGATTGGGTAAAGGGACATGTGAACAGTGACACCACAGTGGCAGGCAACCAATGTGTGCTTGTTTGATTAAGTTTAGGTTAAGTTTCAGTAAGTTTCAAGAATAAAAAGTCTCAGTTCATTACAATAAACAATCTAATTCAGAGCAAGCAAGGAGGTCCGTGTGTCTTTGCTCCCCATTGCTACAGCAGACCAGCTGCAACTCTGTCAGTCTTCTCTCACTAGACATGTCCTCCATCCTTCTGATCTTCTTTGTGGCCTCTGGACTCACCCCAACAGGTTCACATCTTTCTTATATTGATTACCACAGAGTTGCATGCAGGGTTCCAGGTGGGGCCTCACCAGAGCAGTGAAGAGGGGCAGAATCCCCTCCCTCACCCTGCTGCCCACGCTGCTTCGGATGCAGCCCAGAATACAACTGGCCTTGCAGACGCAAGTGCACGTTTGCTGGCCAGACCACACAGCTTGGTGTTGGTGGCAAACTTGCTAAGGGTGCCCTTGATCCCACTGTCCATGTTGTTGACAAAGATGTGAAAGAGCAATGGTCCCAGTATGAGCTTGCATTATTTGGACAAGCAAACACACAAAAAGCCTGCATTGTTTTCTAATTGTGTTTCAAAAGGCCATCACACTAAGAAAGATATTATAGAAAACAGCTCAGTTTTAGAAGCTGAAATAGGAAGTGAATTAAAGAAGAAATTATACCTAGCCTTTCTTTTTCTTACTTTGTGGTAACATCAGAGAGTAATGACTGGGAGCTATGGAGACTGTGGAAATGAAAAAATACTATTATCCTGCACAGCTCACAAGAAAGGACATTGCATTACCAGAGTCTTCTGAAGTATTTATTTTTCTTCAGTGTGTGTTCAAGTCCCCTTACACAGGAAACAGCCTCTGAGCATGAAATATCAGTTATCACTTCAATGTCAGCACCTTCTCCACAGCAGCACAACACCTTCTTTACATTTCTGCAAGGAATTGCCAGTGTGTCAGACACAGCTGCAAGAGGGTGTCAGAGGCATTGCTGTCTCCCCCTAGGTGATGGGGAGGACAGTTCTGAGAATACACAAGCTTGACTTCTGCTAATCTCTGAGAGCTGCTTCTTCCCATATTGGCCTCAGTGCACATAGAAGACACCCCAGCAAAGTTGCCAAATGGTATGACTGGGAAATAACACACCGTTTGTGAGGAAGCAGTGTGTACTCAGATGGCTTTGGTCGGTGCCCAGGTATGATGTATAAGAGCAGGGCTTGTCCTTGCAGGGTGCTAACTGCCCCACTCATCTAAGCACTTGCTGCCAATGGCATAAATGTCAGCCTCATTATCTGTGTCTTTATACAAAACCAAAAAATGAGGAGCCATATCTCTCTCACTCCCTTTCCTTTTAACCAATTTCTGCTTTTGCCTAGCTAAGCAAACCAATTCAGGACGACAGGTTTTCTGGTGTAATAGGCTGCTGCTATAACAAATCTTGTCTTTCAGAAAAGGTAATAACTGCTGGTGCAGCTGCTGCCACCAGTAATGAAAAGAGAAGCCTGCACGGCAACTTTGTCATTATAGCATGCATCCTTCTTGATTTCCCCTATGTTCTTCAACAGCAGAATAATGGGGGAAAATAGATGTCTTTATCGACACATAGAAGTCATCCCTTTCCAGAATTCTGCTTCACAGATAAAGAAGAGACTGTTGTGTTTGCAGGAATATTAAAATATGCTCTTGCAGGCATCTTTGCATTCCCATGATAGAGACAAAAATATCTCAGCTTGCAGTTCATTCTCTAACAAGCAGCTGGCTCCACTGAACTTTGAACTTATTCTAATATGTTGTGTGTATAAAGGACATTCCTTAGCAAAGCAAGGATGGGTTTTGGGCTTTTTTTCCCATGAAACAATAAGTCTCTGAGTGATTAAAAATTGAAGAATTTAGGCTATTTACTTATGGTGTTACACTGTAGGCTATTTTTCAAACAGACCTGAAAAAAGTGGCATCTTCTTGCTACTATTCACTAGGAGACCTGTTTATCACTATTAATTTTTTTTTGGTGCCTTCTGAAGGGAACTATTGCAGTTAGAGGTAGCATTCAATCAAAATATACATTTGAGCCTCTTCGGTTTCTAAAATGCGTAAAATCTAGATGCAAATTGTGGACCTGGGCTCACTATTTGAAAAAAAAAAGTATTTGGTGCTTCTGCTATCAGTATTTGACAAAAATTAAAGTCAGCCTGTATTTCATAAAAATGTTCCAATTCAGTGGTGTTTTGAGTCCTCATATAAACCTTATTTAACTTTCACACTATCAGAAAATCAGTTCAGTTTCAAATACCCTCACAGGTCAGGTCAAGCACATCTGGCCATTGTATGCATGAGAAATTTCACTATTTTTTGTGCTAAAAAGTGGCCAGGTGGGAAGCAGAGACAGAATGGACACACGGTGATGGGTAATTTTATTCTCATTATTCACTAACGGACTGTATCTTTAAATTAGAAATCATGAGGAAATTGCTTTTGGCGACCTCTACAAACAGCAGGTCTGTGCCAGTCTGTACAGGACGCATACGTACGCCCTTGTCTGTTGTATGCCCCCCCGACGTTATAACCCTTAATGTTGAAAAGCAGTGCAGCATGCCACAGGATTTACTTGTTCAAAGCTGATGCTATACTTCAGGGTTTTGCAAATTTGCCTTGTGCAGGACTTCTTTTTGCTATTGTCCTGCACCAGGCAATATCAATTCTGCTAGGAAGGAGACTTGCTGGTATTTCTGCAAATAAACTGGATGCATTTCTCTTGTGCATTTCTATCATTTCCCTAGATTTTGCCTAATTTGGGAGGGAGGTTTGCATACTGTAAACATAAAGCCTGAACCCTTACCTTCTAAAGTATGACATATATCCTTCATATTACTCTGAGATCACCACACCAAAATTACATGCAAACTAAATATGCATCTCCAGGAGATGACAAAGAAAGTACACCTTAAGATGCAAGTTCTTTGCCAACAGGAGCACTCACTAGTCTGTAGTTTACAGAAATCAAAGCAATCCTGGTCAGCCTGCAGATGTTTTAGACTGAACCACACAGAGAAGACACTGTTTCTCAGCCAAACCTATCTGGCATTCCCTCCTCCTATCATGGCAGATAGTTCTTTCAGCTTTTCTTTCACCAAAAATAAGAGATCAAATTATTTTGCTCATGCTGGTACACCAAAATACTTAGCTCCAGGTAAGTTGTGGCCATCAGGATTAGTCCAAGGAATGCCCTTAATTTGGACATTCAAACACAAACTGGTACACAGGAGATTCCTCCTGACCTTCATGAAACACAATTTACTGTGAGGGTGACTGAGTACTGGCACAGGTTGCCTAGGGAGGTTGTAGAGTCTCCATCCTTGAAGATAAAAAAAGCTGTCTGGACATGTTCCCAGGCAATCAGCTCCAGGTGGTCTTGTTTGAAATGGGGGATTGGATCCTATGACCTTCACATGTCCCTTTCAGCCTCAGCCATTCTGTGATTCTGATGGCCTGGCTGTGCTAGCACATTGACCTTGTTCACTAACAGAATGTCTTCTGTTTGACTAATGTAACCTTGCCTGCACATCTCAGTGGAGAAAGTCCTTTTTTTTGCCATGGTAAACCACTTCCAGCTGCAAACAGAGTGTCCCCATAAATAGATTTCTTTAAAGCATCTGCTTGACACAGCACAACTAATCAACTCTTATGAAAGAAGGTGCAGAAAAATCAAGATTAAGCAAAGATAAGGATGTAATTACTCTTTTTCAGGGTGTCTTCTTATCTTGCTTCCCATCTGCTGTCAAGAAAAGAACAAGTGAGGGATGACTGCAGGGAATAAGTTTTCTTGCCAGTGAATGCTAAAGCAGCAATGCTAGGCTGTGTAACAGCAGGAGCTTCCTATACATGTGGTAGTTTCCTATCACCCATCTTATTGGAAGACAAGATACTTTGCTTATTTCCCCTTTCTAAAGAATTTGGCTGTGGTGGATGCAAAGACAAAATAAAAATTGAAAAATGGGTGAGACCCACTCTCCTTGGAGAAAGTTCCTTATGTGTAACCAAGGGCAGGAGAGACTAACTGTTCTCAGGTACCTGGGTCTATCTGCTTCCTACTCTGCAGCAGACCAAATATAACCCTATCTTTGGAGACAGTGGTTGGAGCTATCATGAAGAACCCTCTCCAGTCCTCAGAGGCACAATTCTACCAATCCCAGTTCCTTGTGTCCCGGTATGACCCTGTCCATCTCCCTGTCTTCCTCAATGCTCACAAAGCACAGGGAGGGACTACTAGGATGAGAGATTAACTGCTTTAGAAAGAGTCAGACCAAAGTCCTGTCCTGGCACAGTTACCTATGACTCACCATCTAGGTGTTACTTTATGTATGATTTGTGTCCCTGGTAACAACTAGAGGCACTTCTTGGTTCTCTATGAGGATGCAATGGGGAAAGCCAAACTTTTCCTAGGCATCCTCACTGAGCTCTTCATTCAGTCACCTCTTTGCTTAGCTGAAGGTGCAGAGGAAAGCTGTGCACTTATTTTAAATACCCTTTGCATGTATCACTCCATTCCACTGCTCTTTCTAGCAGAAACTGCCAAATAGCAATAATAGCTTTTGTTTCCTTTGCTTGAGACTTCACTCAGACAGCCTTCCTGCCCAGCACAAAGTCCAGTCCATCAGTGTCATCTCCACTCAGTTATCTGGGGCTTTGAGAAAGCAGCAGGCTACATTTAATGATGGGAAACAGTTAGAGTAGCAATCAGTCAGGACTGAGCTTTGGCGCTTCCAGGAAAACATCTGGATAGTGACACTTCATCAGCCGTAGAAAAGCTATTAATCCAACTTTGACCTTATGGCAGGAACAGTGGGTAGGTGTCTGGCACTCATGTTACTATCCAAAGAGGTGTGGAAGGGAAAATATATTTCAAATCAGAGTCGCCTACCTCTCATGTGGGAGTAAAGCAAGGCTCCTTTCCTTTTCAGGTCCGACTAAACATGGGAAACAACAGTCATTGCTACCACAGGCCTGCTTGTATGACAACTTCTTTTCCACTTTGCACTTTAGAAGCAGCAGGCAGCAATTATCTCCACTCTTTCTTTATTGTCAGTTTAATTTCTCTTGTCTACTGAAGACTTCTGTGGCAGAAAAATGCTGAGACTACAGGAGGTGCAGAAAAAACAGCCCTAGCAGGTGAGGAACCTGTGAATTTATCCGGTGTGTTTCCTAGTTTGGTCACAAGCTATCAAATTCTGTCTAGGAAGCATCCTGCCAGACTGACAGACTGAGAAGGTGCAGATAAAACAGATTCCTTTTTGTCTTGAGTCTTTCACCCAAAAGAACTGGAATTCTAAAACTTCTTGCTTCCCTTTTTTGGAGTGGCTTTCCCTGAATACTGGAATGATTGGTTTACTGCTGCTAATATTTACAGACAGTGAATTTCAAAGTCTTGTAAATATTTCCTGGAAACAGACACAGAGTACAAATAAATTTGCATAGATATATTTGAGTTTGCAGATTAATCAAAAGTGATTTTCAGGGGCTTGGAGGTAAAGTCTTCACTACAGTGTAAATGTGGCACATCTGACCCAGACTTTCACACTGGAAATGCTAATATATATTGCGATTGTTGGGACAGAAGCTATGCTTGTGAACCAGGCTAATGAAAAAAAAAATTGGCAACTATGAACAATAGTAGAAACTAGGTGAAGACAAAGCAGCCAAAGTAGTGTCTTGCACAAAACATCTTCAGCTTATAGTATCAAAGTGTTACCTTGCAGTACTTGAAACTCAGATGGGCTCACTTTCATTTAATTAGCAGCTAGAGTCATTACTGCAAACGTGAGGAATATAAACAAAAAATAAGAGGATGAACTCAATGACTTACTCCCTGTGAATTATTTATTTGGCTCAGTTTTTGCTGCACAAGGAGAAATTTCAAAGTCATTCCACAAAAGCTGCTTACTAATTCCTCAACGAAGATGGAGCTTGCAGTGAGAGGGTAAAAAGCAGAGCCAGTGCAGACTGCTTAAGACACTTCAGATGAAATGCTGATTTCAGCAAATTTTGCCATCAGCTTCAGAGACATTGTTTCCCTTCCAGTTCAGCAGTGATCATAGCTGTCTAATAAACAACTGGTGTTCAGGTATTGTAGGCAAACCTGTCAATTTTTATTCATGTCTTTCTAAAGCCTAGGCTGATATCTTCACACAGCTGCCTGTGCATATGTACCCTCTCTGTGATACTAATGTGATCTGCAAAACGTACTTGTGTATTAGAGCCTGATCCTGCAGAGCACTGTGGTCTGATTCAACAGAGCATTTAAATGTGTGCTACATTTGTGCATCAAAGTTGCCAACATGGAGCATGTATTTAGGTGTTTAACTGGACAACATTGAAGAGACCACTGCCTTGTAAAATGAGCTCTGACAGGCCATATATTTTACCTGGCAGAGCAACATATTTGTGGTAACTTTGAAACAACTGGAGCAAAACGTTGCAGTATCTTAGGACAAGCAAACATAATAGAGTTTAGCTTGGTTTTTATTAAGCAGAAACCAGGAATCATTCCAACAGACACTTTAGAGGATATGCCAGAAATACAAAGTAATGATAATATATATGGTAAGGCTGAAAAATAAAATTCAATTTAAGCATGCTAGTTAGCCTTCTCTTTCCAAAGATTAATCTCACATCTTAGTCTTCCAGATTATAGTTGATATAATCCAATTAGTATAAAAAAATTAAAGTAGATGTTGTTGCTGTAAATATTGTCATTATGATTCTAAACAATAAAGCATTTCTTATAACCACAGATCACGGAAGGATGAAGAACTGTGCTGCTGAATCAGTTTAATAAGAACCCCAGTTCTTCTACCTGCTTTGAATACAAAATATCAAAAAGCTAAACCAGACTCTTGAAAGTTAACACATGGAAGTTCACTGCTTCGGAACAAAGGGATAGATAGACTCCACCCTGGGCTCTGTTTCCACTGCATTTTTTACGTGAGGAAAGCTTCAGTCAACTTACCAAACTACCTTAAATCCTCATGCTTAGTATTTTCTTTAAATCCTTTAGTCCTACCGTGATTGACTAGAATATTGCCTTGGTTTGGCACAGCTTGGTTTTCGGTAGCAGGGCGGCCGCAGAGTTGGTTTCTGTGAGCAGATGCTGGAGGTTTCCACCATGTCTGGCAGAGCCAATGGCTGATGGCTCTGAAGATGGACATGCTGCTGGCCAAGGCTGAGCCAACTAGAGATGATGGTAATGCCTCTGTGATAACATATTTAAGAAGACATCAAAACAAAAGTAGGGGTGCAGTTTTAATTCTAGCCAGAGAAGAGGAGGAGGTGACAACATGTGAGGCACAAAGGTCAGTGAAGAAGAAGGGGGAGGAGCTGAGATTCTCCTGCAGGCTGTAGTGAGACCATGGTGAAGCAGCTGTGCCCCTGCAGCCCATGGGGATCCATGGGGGGTGCAGAGATCCACCTGTGGGGGAGATGCCGATGCTGGAGTGGTGGATGCCTGAAGAGGTTGTGATCCTGTGGGAGACCCGGTGGAGAGAGGGGCCCTTGCTGGCCAGGCTGGAGCAGCCTGTCCTTGGAGGACTGCACCCTGTGGAAGAGTGACCCACACCACAGCAGTTTTGGGAGGACTGTTTGCCCATGGGAGGGACTTGCATTGCAGCAGCTTTGGGAGGACTGCTGCTCCTGAGATTTGGAGCCACGCTGGAGAAGTCCACAGAGAACTGTGTCCTGTGGGAAGGGACCCCACGGTCTCACAGGGGAAGGACTCCTCTCCCTGAGCAGTGAAAGAAAACCTCGGGTGATGAACTGACCAAAACCCCCATGCCCTGTCTCCCTGCGCTGTCGGTGGAGAGGAGGGAGGGGTTGGGGGAAGAAAAGGTGTTTTTAATAGCTTATTTTACTTCTCATTATCCTCCTCTGATTTTGTTAGTAATAAATTCACTTTGTACCTCTAAGCTGAGCCTGTTTTGCCATTGGAGTATTTTCTCCTAGTCCTTACCTCAACTCATGAACCCTTCGTTAAATTTTTTCCTCTCCTGTGCCCAGCTGTGGCAGGGGAGGATGAGCCAGTGGCTTTCATGGGCACCTAGTGTTTGGCCAGTGTCAAACCGCAACAAATATCTAGAGTGAAAATAGGATTGTGTTCTGCAGGTGTTTATTTATTTCAACTGTACACTGCCTGCAGCCTTTTTCAGCAGAAATAATACCCTAGACTTAGCAAGAATCTCACCTTTCCCTTCCAATTCTCTTTTTGTTGTTTCTTAAACAAGGAATCAGATTCAACATCTCTCTGTCTTACTGTAAGTGCCACAAAGTTTAGTCTGCTTTAATGAATCAGGTCTTAAGTTTATGTAATCACACTGGAAGCCCAGTTTTTCTTGTAATGAAAATGTCTTTAAAACAGTCTAGGAAAGGTCAAATATAGAAGATAGTTACAAAAAAAATTAAACATTTTTATATTGTGTCAGAAAACTATTTTTTTTCCTCAGAACTAGCTCAAAATCTTTGAACATCTGAAATAGAAAAATGGCATTTGCCCAAGGAAGTTTATGAATAGTGTCTTTAATATGAAACACAGCATGAGGTCTATCACTGTGGCAAGCTTACTGATCATCATTCCTGTGTCAGGGACAACATGAAACACGTCAGCAAGCAAGGTGGCAAAAGCCCAGATATGTTCATGTAGCTAATCCTGGAAAGGGAGCTCAACTGGGCCCTCCTGATATCTCCCTGCTTCTCATGTGTGCTCAGGGCTTGGGGCAGATGCTCAGATTTGGACGCAGTGATTTAAAATTTTGTCATCAGTATGCATTAATCTTCTTTTCTGCAAGGATTAGTAAAAATTGTCTTTGTACTGTTCAAGACTAGTGAAGCAGAGCTGTTTGTTTAGGTTCCTGTAAAATTCCTCCCCTGTACCATATCTTAACTATACAACACAGTTGTCCCAAGTTTTGTCAAGTATTTTACAGTACTCAAACTCTGATGCAATAGAAAATGACTCCATACTCTGCAGATTCGTGTTATTCACAGCTTGCTGTTTGCAGTGTTGAAAGAGCAGTTTTTTACTCCCAAGTTCACAATAAATCTTCTTTGGTCCTATAACAATCAACAGTATCATAATATCAAAAGCACTTTTGACTAAAACTGTAATCACTTGTCTTCTCTATGTAGGCATTTCTCATTTTTAGAACAGTCTTAAAACATGTGATGGGTTAAAAAAATTTTGCTTCCTCCTTATCGGAAGCCTCCTTCAAAGGCTTTTCTAGAAAACACAGAGAGATTTGCTTGCCAGAGAGTGTCTTTCATTAACTGATGTATCTCTGAGCTGTACCTTCAACACCAAGCTCTGAATTATAACCTGAATATAAGTGGCTCCAAACGGAACAAAAATGTTAACAAAAATGCCTGCAGAGATATAGCAAAAGCTTTATTTTAAGATTTAGTTATTGCTGTTCACGGTATTCTGCTGCATTGTAACCCTAATTTCCTCTAATTTGTAATTGCATTGCAATTTCAAATTAGAGGAAATGTATGGAATTAAACAAGATGGAATACTAGGTCATATTAAGAGACAATATTAAGACAGTTACAGCCTGGAAATTACATAAACTAGTAATGTGTTAGTCATCCATAGGCATTTACAGTGGAAAAAGTGCTACAGAAGATGCTGATGATATTCAAAAACAAGGGAAGTGAGAGTCTGACAGTGTGGGTGTATCTCTATTATAGTTATTGGTAGTCAAAGGACATGGCATGGATGAGACAGGCCTGATCTAGTAGCTCTCCTATTTACAAATCATACTTCTGTTGCTAAATGCTATTAAGGCCTATAAGGCACAACATGTTTCTTGGACAGACAAGGTTAAAGAATTCAGATTTAGAGAGCTGAAACAATATCAGAAAAAAAGCAACATTGTCAGGAGAATAAAAACTCAAAAGTCTTCTCTATATTGATTCTAAAGGCTTTATTTCAAGACTGTAACAATGGTGTTGACTATTAAACCAAAGCAAAGGGATGGAATTTGCAGAAAGTTTATTTTTCGTATCTCTGTTTCCTTCATTATTCTTCCATTCAATAGGATGCTTTTGACCCATTCCCTAATCACCAAAACAATTAGAGCATGAGACTTCTTCCCAAAATACGATACTGGCTATCTTTTGTTCCTTTAAGTGTGGGCTTCCAACAGGCCAGGTTTTCTCATCTAAGTATCAGGAGTGTTCCTTGTTTTTTTCTTTATGCCAGATCATTACGCCTGTATTTTCAGTGCCATTTTGATTTAAAAGCCTCTGTCAAAAGTCATTAGACTCTTTTCTCTACACTAAATCTAAGTTATATGGAACTCTCACCCATTTGAGACTGCCAAAGGTGCTCATCCTTGTATACCACAACAAGTTTCACTAAAAAAACCAAGTCATTCAGCAAAAAGAACTGTCAGTATTAGCAGTTAATTTTATTCTCAAATACAAGCAACACAATTCCGCAGGTGCTACCCAGCACAACAGGAAAAAAGGAACTGGTTGAGGTGTATCAAACCGAGAGAGCTGCTCTGGGAATGTGAGAGAAGAGAGGCTGAGAAGAACTAGCCAACAACTCTATAAACTGAGAAGCCATTTCAGTACCACAAGGACACATTAACTCCTAGGCTCCCTGATTCTTACAATTACACATGGATGTTCCTTTTTGCGACTTTGGCTATCCTGGCAGCATCATGATATGTTGTTCAACATGTAGTTAGAATTTACCCTTGAAGCTGAGAGCAAGTTCACAAGTGCAGCCAGAGGCTAGTTAACAATTTTTTTCCTGACAAGAAGATTTATGTTAATATTTATATTCCTTATCATTATAGGCAAGAATTTCAGAAATAAAAATGAAAGCAATACTCTTAGTTTTCCTCTTCTAAGTAACTGACCTGTCCTGGAGAATCAGGGGACCCTGTAGTGCAGAGAAATGGTATGGCAGATGTCAAGTCCCCAGTTAGCTGGCTCTCTGAGCTGGGCCATGCTGCTGCTCAGTGGGTCTTTTCCTAGACACTTCATGTCTTGAACACTAACATTCTATTTAAAATATTTGATGGGCAGTTTTTGTCATAACTTATTTGCTTAAGTTCTCCAGGGTGTTTAGCTGAGCTTCCTGACATGCAGATAGAAAAAAAAGTCTCTCTTTAGTTTTTCCTTATGACTTAAGCCAAAGTTCCACTCTCCTGGACTAGGTATAACTTCAAGAGGTCCATAAACCACGAAAGACCTTGAAAGTTCAAGAGAAAAGACCAAAGGAATTTCAATGGGCTGCTTGCATCTGGTGAATTTTTCTTGCAAAAGCTGTAGCTTCAAAGCAGAGTAACAACTTCTCTTTTCTTAACTTTACTCTGGTACCCTCAGCAATATCATCCCCCCAAGTCCTCCATAATTAATTGGGTTTCAGAATGAATGACAAAAAAAGTATGACAGCAATAACAGACCAATGGCAGGAGACAAATATCAGAAACCTTTACAGCTGGCAAAAAGAGGACAATCTGTCTTTATAGAAACATTCATGAAGGGTCTACAGAGAGCCTTTATGTCACTCCAGTGTCATAGCAAGACATCTGAACAAAAAGTAAACACTCTGAAAAATTCAAAATGCTGAAACAAAATCAAGTGTTACATCTCAAGAAACATATGCTTTGAGCATTTCATAATGTCACTCTTTTTTCTTGAGATCATAGCTGGATGAATCACAGAACATCTCAAGCTTAGAGCGGTCCATAAGGATCTTTAAGTTCAGCTCCCTGCTTCTTGCAGGATGACCTAAAGCTAAAACATATGACTAAAAGCATCATTCAGACACTTCTTGAACTCTGCCAGACTTGGTGCTGTGACCACTTACTTACCTCGGGAGCCTATTCCACCAATCAATTGGCCTTTCAGTGAAGAAACTTTTCCAAATGTTCAATCTGAACCTGCCTGACACAGCTTCATTCCTTGTTTCCTACCACTGGTCACCAGACAGAAGAGAATAGAAATTTTGCCTTCCATTGCCCCTCATGAAGTAGTTGCAGACTGTGATGGGGTTACTCCTCAGCCTTCTCTTCTTCAAACTGAGGAAAGCAAGTGATTTCAACTTTTCCTCATATATTTTGCCCTTGAAATCCTTCATCATTTTAGTCACTCTTCTCTGGACACACTCCAGTAGTTTGATGCCCTTCTTATATTGTGGCACCCAAAACTGCCCCCAGCACTTGAGGTGAGGCTGCCCCAGGGCAGAGCAGAGCGAGACAATTCCCTCCCTTGCCCGGCTGTGATGCTGTGCCTGATGCATCCCTGGACATGGCTAGTCCTCCTGGCTGCCAGGGCACTGCAGACTCAACTTGTCGTCAATACAAAGAGATCTTTCTGCAGAGCTGCTTTGCAACCTCTTATCCTCCATTTTGCACATACAACCAAGATTACTTAATTCCAGGTAGAGAATACAGCACTTGCTCTTATTAAATTTCGTATGGCTGGTGACTGCCCAGCCCTCTAGTCTATCCAGATCTCTGTGTACAGCCTCTCTACCCTCAATGGAGTCTACAGCTGCTCTTAGTTTAGCATCATTGACAAATAAATGTACATTTGATTTCTCTGTTTTGAGTATAAAAACATTAAAGAGCACTGGTCCTAAAATTGACTCCTGGGGAATAGCACTGGTGACTGATCACAAGCCTGATTTAACCTCATGCAACTCTGAGCCAGTCTCATCAGTAAATTGCTCACTCAACATATTATGGACTTGTCTAGCTGTGTATTAAGTATTATGTCCAGAAGGATATTGTGGGAGTCAAGAGCTTTGCTAAAATACACAAGCTGGCTTCCTGAGGCCAACCAGCTGCTTCCTTGGTGTGAACTCCTGCTGGCTATGACCTATCACTGTGTTGTTTCTTAAGGGTTTTCCAACTAATCCCAGAATAACTTTCTCCATAATTTTACCACGCAATGAAGTGAGACTGACAGGCTAGTAATTACCAGGGTCTTCCTTTCCCTTCTTGAAACTGGGAGGTTTGCCAGCTTCCAGTCAACTGAGACCTCTCCAGACTCCCATGTCACTTGAAACATAATGGAAAGAGGTCCTACAATGACATCACTCAGCTCTTTTGGCACCCTGGGATGAATCCCATCAGGCCCTATAGATTTATTCACAGCCAGCTGGAGCAGCATGTCTTGAACAAACTCAGGGTCAGTTGGAAGGTTATCATTCCCCCAGTCACAGTCTTCCAGCACAGAAGCTCTGGGGTTCCCAGAGCCCATAATCAGTGTTGAAGACAGAGGCAAAGAAGGTATTAAAAATCTCTGCTGTGTGTATGTCCCTATTTGTGAGGAGACTAATCTCATCAAGCAACAGATCAGTATTATCTCTGATCTTTCTTTTGTTGTTAAAATGTTTTAAAAAGCCCTTTTGTTTGGCATTTACAGTGCTGTCCAGATGGAAGTCTAATAGAGTTTTGTCCCCATGAATTTTCTCCCTATAATGGTGAAGATCTAAACAGACCAGATAGCCCCTAGGCATTGTCCCAGAGATCTCAGGATGCAAAATTCTTGTGGGAAAATCAGAGAGTGTAAAAGTCCACTTTTAAATCTTAAGTGATATCTTCCTCTAATAGAAAGTTATTATATCATCTTTAGCCCACTGTAGAAACAGTAGACTGAACCTCTCACAACTCATATTTCCAGTCACTCAATTGGGTTTGTACCTCTTCTCTGAAATCTCTCCTATTATCTAATTCTCTAGTGCTCACAAACACTCATACACACACAAATAGACATGCGCGAGATGAAACTCTGATATTTATGGATAAGAAACCCCAAAACCAAAAGATTTTCAAAAGAATGTCCTTTTAGTCCCTGCACCAAAGAAGGCTCTAGTCTTTGCAGGTATTCATAAATTGTAATTTCTTTCCACAAATGCTGTTTTTACATTACTTCAAATCCTGCTCTTCTGTCATAAGGTATACTCCTTGTTTGAAAAGCTATGAGTTGAATCTGACTATATAAAATGTGCATTGTTTAGTATCATCCAACTTTAAAGTATTTCAAGGCCATGCTGTACTAATAATTTCTTCTAGTCCTTAACAGTCTCCAACACTTTTATGGTTTCTTCCAGATGCCTATTTCAAAATACCAAACCAATAAACAGCTACTGTCTGAACCTACAAAGCCCAGCACCCTATTTCATGATGATTTCTAAAATATTTGATTTCAAACATTCTGGTTACAGCATGTAGGTAGTAAAGATTGCATGGGTACAAAACTAAAACTCATACAGTTCACCTTTAAACCAAGCCTGACTCTCATAATTTCTAGTGTGATCGCTCTGTGCTAATTGCCTGGATACACCTTTGGTCATTTTTCTTTGAATCTGAAAATGAACTACAAGAGACTTTGAGAAGTTCTCAGAGTAGTGTACTCCTGTGTGCAACTGTGGCTTAAGCTGACACTGACGATGCAAAGGTCCATGATTCAAATTTCATTGTAACAATGACAGACAGTATTGTGTAAATGCTTCCCCACCCCGAATTCACCCACCAACATGTTCTTACAGGTAACAGTGAAAGAAATTCCAATGACAAGTAAACACACACACACATCTCTATCACCAAAGAAACTTCAGAAAAAGTCTTTGCTTGGGTGGATGAAGACAGACTGTTGACTTTCTGGGATAATGAAGATTTCAGCTTACTAAAACAAAAGGCCTATCTGACCTACACTTGAGGAAAGAAATGCAATATATTACACTAAGGCAGACACTATTCTCAAAGTAAAAAGAACACAGCTATTTTACTTTCTTTGAGAAAAATACCAGATTTGTAAGAGAACAACAGACTGTCACAAAATATATGAAAGGAAACTAGAATATATGCCAGGAAAACAGATTTAAAATCACTTTGAAAACTGCAACCTTAAAAAAAAAATTAACACAAAATTTGCTATACTGGTCTTGAGTTTACAGAAAATCTCTGCTATATGCAAGGATATAACTAAGGTTATCAAATAACTGCCTGCATAGTAGAGATTCTAGTCATCAATATCTGTTTTTCTTCTGCATAAATAAAAGTTTTACGTCTATTTCTCCTGCTTCTACACCTGTATGTCAGTGTTTCAGTAAATGTATTGTATTTAATAAAATTTTTATAATTTGCCTTTGTTTTGCCTGTGCTAAATAATACAGGGAAGCTAAAGCATTTTCCATGCCATCATCTGCATAGTTCTCTCCATAGTTACATGAATTGTTATCATCATCTGCTAACCAGGTTACTAGTAGTATTCTGTATA
>VXBC01011428.1:53098-115740 GCA_013399945.1 Ploceus nigricollis
TAATATCCAACCTAAACCTCCCCTGACACAACTTCAGGCCATTCCCTCACGTCCTGTCACTGGGTGCAGGAGAGAAGAGATCAGTGTCTGCCCCTCCTCTTCCCCTCAAAAGGAAGTTGTAACTGCAACAAGGTCTCCCCTCAGTCTCCTTCAGGCTGAACAGGCCAAGTGACCTCAGCCACACCTCACACAGCTTCTCCTCAAGGTGCATCACCATCTTTTTTGCTCTCCTTTGGATGATCTCTAAGAGTTAAATATCTTCCTTATATTGTGGCTCCCAAAACTTCCCCCAGCACTCGAGGTGAGGCCTCCTCAGTGCAGAGCAGAGCAGGACAATCCTCTCCCTTGCCTGGCTGGTGATGCTGTGCCTGATGCACCCCAGGACAGAGCTGGCCCTCCTGGCTGCCAGGGCACTGCTGACTCGTGTTCAACTTGCCATCGACCGGGACCCCACAGGTCCCTTTCTGTGGCACTGCTTGTTGACAAGGAAGCCACAGCTTTTGTGCCAGCTCTAGTTGTACAACTCAGCAAGCCATTTGCTTGGTCAGCAATGGTGAGCAGGTAACAAGAAGCAGATCCTGACAAAGCTTCCTGCATCTTAAGAGTTTTATGAAGAGCTGACAAGGCTTCTGCATCATTAAACAGTTTATGCTTAGAACAACTTTGAAACTTCAAAATGCTGTGTAACTCATGTAAGTGTGTGCTGACAGCATAGATCAGACAAACTTTAGACAACGACATGCATCGAACTACTGTTTTACTTCCATTTCTAAGTATCAGGCCTGCTACACAGAGGAATGTCTGTATTTTACTAGCAGCTCTTTGTAATATGTGCCAGCCATGACCAAAGATTGTCCAGTCACCCTTGACACAACAAGCTGTGTCAGCACTGGTATATTGCAGGACTTCCATTCCTTCTGCCCTTTTGTAGGATCTATGGACAACTCACATAGGGGCAAAAGAGAAACAGCAGAAGTTGAGCAGGTGCTGTCTTGTGTCTCTCTGTAAGCCTGCACTTGGTGACAGTAGCTTAGGATGCTGCAGCAGCAGCAGTGGGAATTCTCACCATGCTGTATACTGACTCAGAAAAACTGCCTAGTCCTTATGGACAGCTGCTTTCAGTGAAAGGGGAAAATATACTGATTCTTAGAAATGCTCAATATCTGGAAGAACTGAACTATCACCCCATTCAGCATCCTTCAGGCTGAAATTTTTCCATTCTCCCATCAGCAGCCCTAAAGAAGACTTAAGTCCCTAAGATCTCAATTATTTGTCTCTTTCATTAACCACTGTGTACTCATCATTACCTTCATCACACTTGCAAAGAGTAGGACCATCAGACCATCTTCACACCTACCAAAACCAAAAAAAGTTTAATTTCATCTATATGTGGTTAACATCAGGCATTGTTGGGATGCAAAAATATCTGAGGCACAAAATTACAGGGTTTTTTTTCAGATGCTTTCAGGACAGTGAAGCAGCCACATCAGTTACCAATTACAGCAAAACTTCAAAGCAGCACAAAAGCAGAGGCTTCTTTAGGTTATAGGAGACAGTGTCCACAGTCCCTGTGCAGCAAACATGTGCCATGCTTTCAGTATTTTAGGTGGGAACACAAAACGTATTATATATGTAGGTAAAAGCATATGTGTGTGTGTGTGTGTGTGTGTGTGAGAGCCCATGCGTGTGTGCACCCATGTATGCATAATAGCCAAGAGAAAAAAGGAGAATCATCCAGTTTTTCCTAGAGAAATCTGAATATTCGCACAATGTCAAAACCTCCAAGACCTAGTGCTACAGTGATGAGTCAAGAAACGCATGAATTCTGCTTTTTGAACTCTTCTCCGGCAACAGAGTGACAGTAGCCAAGATGGCCATACTCCAGAAAGGATATCTGGGGGAAGGCTGAAGACCAGCCTTGCACAGCGGGTCTTAGAATTGCTTTCGTATCTTTTTCAGCACATTTGCTAATAGGAGATTCTGAGCCAACTGTTCCGCGGAGACACAGAAGTGATAAAAGCAAGTCACTTGTGAACTTGGGTAGCTGTTTCAAGATAAGATTTTTAAATAATAATAAGATAATGATTTTTAAATAATCATTCTGAGATCTATTTTAACTGAAGCATTGGGGCCAAAATGTTTCTTTTGATAAGGTATCCCACAATCTTATTCCTCTACCAGTAAGGGATTCTTCTAACTTCCAGCCTAAATACATACTTGGCACAAAAACCACTAATAAAATCTGTCTGATACCATTCTGCATTTGAAATAGCACTGCTCTCCTCTCTTCCTGCTCCACAGTTCTTATGAACAATACAGTGCTGTCTCGAAGTTCATCCTTAGAGGGCAAAAAACCACCCAAGATATTTTGACCTCCTCTTCTAACAAAGAGCATTCCTCCTTTCTAACAACTGCTCTACCAGCTTTCCTCACATTGATCCATTATTGGTCCAATGGTTTTCTGGACGTGCACTGCTTCAACCCCAGTGACTGGTGGCCAAGAGCCCTTTCTGCCCCAGTGAGTGGCACTGACACCCTACTCACTTTGGTAGCTGCCACTACAGGTCTGGGGCACCAAAACCCTTGGTCCAAATCCAGTTGCTAGCACCAAATTCATCACATCAGTTCACCCAGTAGCACTTAGTCCCTGCAGCAGTCATGCACATGAGATAGAGACTGTGACTATGCAGTTAGGTAAGAAAGGACATAAGAAGTTAGAACAGATTGTAGTAATTAGATGCCAGAACAGTCAACATGATCAGTCACCAACATGGTGACCAAGCTCCTCTTACAGGCACCTAGTTCCTCCTACACGCCTTTCTGTCTGACCCTCTCCCTTCCATGAATCTTCAGCAGCTGCCAAGTCTCACCAGCCTCTCCAGCATCCTGCGTCCCCTGAGTCTGCATCCTTATCAGTTGCCCCACTGTGCCTCCAAATTTATTGCTATCCCATCAATCATTGAGATTAGCCAAGTTTGTTTCTCAATTACAGTTACATTTCTCTGTCATTTTTGTGTTTCTGCGTATCTTGTTCACATGTTTCCTTTTCTCCTTAGTATCCCCTATGACAAAGTGATTTACCAGCCAATCACAGGTTCTAACTCCAGACTTCTTACCCTTCCAAGATTTTGTGTCTTCTTCTTTCTTAGTCTCTAACACAGACAGGATAATTTAAAATCAGGGACAAATTGAGGTATTATGGAAGGAGTTCCCATAGTCAGACAGCAGGATTAGAAGGCAGGCAACAATGGAAAAGGCATCAGGAGTACAATTTGTTGCTGATGCAGCCTGAAAAGACTTATATTTGGAATTGCTGAAATTAAAATTGTCAAAATAGTTCAACATTTTTTCACATAAACTTTGTCATAATTTTGGGGGTTTTTTCCATTCTGGTACAGAGCAGAAATCTGCAAGTTTTTACTGATAACAGTAGCTTGAGTTTTTGAAGCAGCTGCATTTACTTTATTACTTTATTACTTATAACATCACTGTTACTATATTTATTATTTATTTATTACTTTATTCCTATAACCTATTTTACTTTATTACTTATTACTTTATTACTATATTTAGCCTCCTCATTTTACACTATGACTACGAATGGTCTAGGAATGACATAAAAAAGAAAAAGACAGATACAAAGAATAAAAAGATAAAGAACATCCCTAGAGAACAAAAATCTAACCAAGAGTTTGTCTGAATCAGCTTCTTATGAGCAGTTTACTAAGTGTTTTTGTTGTAGTCTGTATTCTTGCTTTTGGAGGATTATTTTGAATGTAGAATTGACTTCAAAATGTTCCATGGAATTTTTTCAAAACATGAATTACCTACAATACGGTCTAAAAAAAACACCCAGCAGGCTGAGAGTCATTAGAATTATTCCAAAGGCCCATGCCAAGATATTTGCAGAAACATAATGTTTTCTTGGATATCAGTTTGAAACAAGTAGAGCAGTAACCGGTATAAAACAAATTATGTGTGTGCAGCACAGAGCTGCATTTGTAAACTTCTCCAACAGGCTGCATAGATCTGCAAAAACAACAACAAGAATTTTGTTTGATGGCTGTTTTGTTGGGTGGTATTTGGTTTGGGTTTGTTTGGTTTGGGTTGGGTTGGTTTTGGGGTTTTTCGTTGTTTTTTGTCCCTGGGATTACATGCACTGGCTATGCCAGAGGCAAGGTTAAACTAGTAATGTTCATCTTTGGCAAGTGCTGGTGGCCTAATGGTGCTGTTGCTTGCCACAACAATTAGTTTGACTTAGCTTGAGCATGGCAGCACAGATGGTTATGAACGCATTATCAATAGAGAGCAGATGGCACAGCTCAAATGTGTGCAGCCTTATATCTCCCTCTGGTGGCTCGATCTCAAACCCTTAGGTAGCTCCTTCTGTCCCTGAGCCGGTAGGGAAAGCCAGTCTGCTCAGCCAAGACCATTGCATACTTTCACTAACACTGAGGACTCCACTCTGGTAACATCTTTATCCTGGGTGCCTTGGAAAGTGTTGACACTTGAGAGTTTTGACTGCTTGGAGCTGTGTGTCTCGAGTGAAGTCCCTTGCAGAGCAATCAGCAGTCTCACTCATGTGTATGTCCATATCCCCTCTAAAAATAATCCACTGGACACAAATCCTAGAAGTGTCAGGTTCAAAAATTATCCATTTTTGGAGCTGCTCCAATCCAAGGATTTTTGCTTGCCTTGATGAAGACATCTTATTTGCTTGGTCCATGATGCACAGGCTGTTACTCTAAAAGATTACAGAAGAAAATGCAACATTGAGAGCCATTTCTCCTTAGCATGTAGTTTTTTCCTTTCCCATAGTAAAATGAAAAAAACCCATTCATTTTCAGATGTAATATTTTGTGCTACTGAAAGAGACAACATGCTAGTATTTTATTCTTTTGCAATAGAGAAGCAAACACACATTTGATTTTGATAGCTGCCACAAAACAAAGGCTCATTTTTGGGAATCTAAACTTATCCCCACCTTTCCTTTACACTGATATCACTGTAAGAATACTGTGTTGTAGAAGTGCAGTTTCCAAAGTATCTGTTCTGGTTTTGAAGTTTTGCAGCACTTTGGACCTGCTTATCACTTTTCAAAGGGACTGATGTAGAACAGGCAAAAATGGAAACTCCTGCTCATTTCAAATCCGAGTGTGAATATGATACCATGGTAGACTACAGTCGGAAGACTGTGTGTTCTTCAGGGTGAGGCATATATTGCAATGGCACAAAAAAATTTGTTTTCTTGTTAATTTTGCTGGAGGTGGAAATCCATAAACCTCAGTAATAAATCCATAAACCAAACAATAGACAAGAGTCTTCTCAAATTGTGACAACACTAAATGTTCTCTTCTCCCCATGCAACTCAGTTCAGCAATAGCTTATCCCCTTGTTTATTTTCTTACAGAAGAAGGAAAAGAGCAGTTTCACACCTTGAACACATATACAGGAGTTGCTCATATATTATATATTGTTAGCACTGAATTCAACTTAGAAAAGATGGGTGTCTCCTTGAAAGAAACCCCCAAACCTCCACCAAACAAACAACAAAAAAACAACCAGGAAAATCTCCCTCCAACAAGCACCTCTCATTGAGATGCTTCAGCAAGAGGAGAAGCAGAAAAAAGAAACTTCTGAGAAGAAAAAAGAGGCATTTTCTACTAGTTTTATCAAAGGCAAATTTCTAATGACTTGGCAACAGTAAGAGAAGAAAAGAAGCATAGTTGACCTGGTGTGTGCAACGGGGGGAGCAACTGGACCTGTAATGTTTGTTCCTTTTTTTGGCTATAAAAACAGTTAGAGGAACCAAACCCACTCTCTTTTTGCTTGAATGTGATACTTAAATGTTTACATTTGAAGAAAATCTGTCCTATTTATTTGTGTTTACATGAGTTTGTACAAGTTAATTCTTCAAAGTTTGTTCATGGTATGGGTTTTTTTCCCTTAAAACCTCCTCGTCAAGTAAACTCTGTGTGGTTTCCCATCCATGAAGATTTGGATTCATTGCCTTCCAATATACATGTTTGACTATAACGTGGTTTCCCTCTGACTGCTTTGAAGCAGAGAAATGCACCCATGCTGCTAGCCTTTAAGTTGTAATATCACTCTTTTTCCCCTGCAGAAAACATCTAAATATAAATAAGAGTGCAAATATCTGGAAAACAAAAAAGAAAAAATTTTCAGTTACATTAAAATCCCTTCATACAGGGAAAATGCAGAAGCGTTCTTTTGTAAGTGTGAATCTGTCACATTCTTCGAAATTAGAGCAACATTGGTTTATAATGGGACTGAGAGTGCTTTATACAACAGGAGTCAAATTCACAGCTGGGCAAGGTTCTTGCATGCATCAGCGAAGACTTGCATCAGGCCCCTAAGGACTTCAATGGAACTGAGTTAGAATGCTCCCATGATTCAATGCAGAGCCTTTAATCTCATACAATGCTTGAGAAAAAAATACTATACGCTAGTCAAAGATCTGTGTTGTCTGAAATTATCATGCCTGTCAGGTTCTATTTTGGTATCAGTTGCCTAAGTTCAGAGAGTACGTGACTGTCATTCTGTCTTTCTGCCTCCTTAGAGGCTCAACTGAAAGATTAGTCTCAGCTAACTATATCGCTTGACCTATACAAGCAGAATTGTAAAGGAAACAGCACAATACTTTTTGCACTTTTAATAATAAAAAAGTGCAAAGACTTCATACTTGTACATATTATTTTCTAATTTAGAAGACAAAGTGTGCTTCTCAAACAGAAGAATCCTTGTTTAAGGATAAAAAACAGTAAAGTGGGGTGATCAACCTACCAGTATACAAAAGTGGCATTTGATCAAAACTTAACAGCGTTTGTACTATATCATGCAATTACACATCCATTTATATACCCTTTCTTTTGTTTTAGCAGGCTAACTAGCTAAAGGGCCAGGTGCTAGCAAAACTGGTGTCTACTTACCAATAGTCCACAAGAACAGGAAATAAGTCGGAATGTTGTGCTTCTCTAGCAGATCCCAGTGTACCATGGTATCTGATGGTGTACTTTAAAGCCAAACACAGTTCTACTGAAGTAAAACAGGTACAGAGTTAAATGCATTAACTGCTATACTGAGCCTGGAAAGGACAAACTGGGCAGCTGCCACAGAGAACTTCCTGGTATGTAGAACTCTCTCTTGGTCTTAGCACTTGGTCTTTGAGACATCCTTGGCAGGCTAACACATCTCAGCCTGGAACTGAGGTGAATCACTGCCTTCTTCATAACCTCCCCTGTCTTCCCATGGTAATCCAAAGGATTTCAGTGGAGGACCATGGGGAACAGCACTGAACCACAGGTTCCAAGCCATATATTCCTGTAACAAGATAGCTCATGCTACTAAGAAGTGAGAAAAGAGCTGAGGACAGAACCTGGGATGAGCAGGTGAATACTGCTGCTTGTTTGTTTGTTTTTCAAATGAAGAAGGTATATTAAAAAGTGGCAACTTCTAGGGAAAGGTGAGATGAGTGGATAGGGAAATATGTATCTCCATGCTCTTAAAGAGCTGTTCTTTCCCAGTATGTAGTGGAAGGAAAATTGTGCAGGGCTCTAAAACTTCCTTGGCAGCAAGCCTGAAAAACTGGTTTTGTGTGAACACAGGTTAATTTGTTCCACCTGCTGGACTTAGAGGTCCACCACCTTGGACTTCAAGCTCGGCCTCACCACAGATCTACCCCACAGTTATGCTGCACCAAGCAGTGATCTTCGTCAATTTAAGACTACCCATGCTGCATGCTCTGAACTAGGAGCAAAGGGTAGTTTGCCTCCTCTGTGTACTGGGGTGGAGTTAGTTTTCTTTATAGCAGCCCAGATGGTGCTGTGTTTTACATTTGTGTTGAAAATAGTTAATTACAAAAGCCACAATGTCTTACCTATTGCTGGATAGTGCTTGCTCATCATCTCAGAGTTTCTCACTCTGTTTTCTCCCAGGTCATAGTCTAGGATGGGGAGAGCTGGGACAGCCGACCTGAACTGACTGGAGAGATATTTCATAATACACAGCATCATGCTCTGCAAGAAAACCAGGGGAGGCAAGTCTTGTTGTAAGTAGCCGCTCTTGGAGGTAGGCTGGACACCACTTTGCTGCTGGGCGGGTGTGGAATTGCTTTTATATCACTTGCTTTTTTTCCAGAATTTTCCTCTTTACTGATTAGCCTGTCTTCACTTTGACCCATAACTGCTTTTTTGGTTTGTTTTAGTTTCCACTTTTTTCCTCCCATCCCACTGGGAGGTTGGAGTGAGAAGTGACTGGAAGGGAGCTTAGCTGCTGCTTGGGATCAACCCACCAAACCAAAAAAGCAGTGAGTATTGGCTGTTGGGTGAGTTTGCCACCAGCTGAGTGCCTCTTGCAGAGAGAGCAATTAACAGCTGTGCCTGAGCCATCTCTGTGGAACCAAAGCAGGAGGATGGAAGTGTGCAACACAAAGAATTGAGCTGCTCACACCTGGGATGCAAGAGGACATCTGGGTAAGGACAGAGAGCAGCAATTCCTCACCCATTAGTAATTCACCAAGAGGTTGTCATGTAAGTGTAGGTCTGGTATAATATGTGATGTTTCATATACATGCTAAAAAGCTAGACTGTGAGCCAGCTACCTAAAGCTCTGCTGACATCTGGTGCTGAACAGAAAATGAGTTTTGCAATAAGGTTCTCCACTTTGAAACACTATCTTATGGGACAGGAGTTGCATTTTTCAGCCTGTCTCCCAAAACGACAGTCTTCCACACAGCCTGCTTAGCATACTCACATGTATAGAGAGTCTCAGTTCTCAGACAAAGCCTCTTTAGGAGTATTTGAAATTAACAATGAAGTAGAAACTGAAAACCACATGTTAGCTAGTGGGAACATCAAATTTTTGTCAAGATTTGAATCCCTCATGGAGCATAGAGTTGAGTTTTTAATCAATGGTCATCTTAATTGGAATAGATTTTGTGTCTTGCAATATACTTCTTGATAGAATTGATTAAAACAAAAAAATATTTAGGCGTTTTTTCAAAATCTGGTGTACTTTAGCTTTCAGGTTTATTTTAAAAGGAGTCTAAATTTGAGTACAGAATCTTCTGTGGATTTGAATTCCAAGATTTTTTTCAACTGACCTTAAAGTTTTTTCATAAAATTTTTCTTTTTTACTGAGAATCCCACTCTTGGCAGTATTAAAAGATTTGTCCCAGCTTTGTCTATGCTTAGCAAACCTTTGCTTGTAATGCAGTGTCCTGTAAAGAAAATGTTAAAAAGAATACTCTTTTCAGTTCTGCAAGGAGTTAGTGTAAGAAACTGCACAGTAGCACATATCAAGAATTGTTCATTAAAGAATTTTTGTGGGCTTGGGCCTATTCTTCTAATGTTTAAAAACAGTAAAGGTAATGTTTCCCTTTTGCAAGTTGTCTCTGGCAAATAATTAATTATCAGTTATACTGAATAACATAATTCATTATTTACTGGACAAACAGTGATCCATCTAGTATCTTCTTACCAGCATCCAGTAGCAGATGCTTTAGAGAAAATAAAAAATTGCTATAGATTAATATTCCCATCAGTATCCACTCTCAAGTGCCAGCTATCAATGGTTTAGGAGCTAAGACTAACCTTAAAACTAAAACCTATTCCTCTTTACTTAGTAGGTCTAGCAGCTCCACTAATTCAGCCTATTAATTTTTAACTTTTTTACATATTTGTCCAACCTGATGACCATTGACAAGGAGTTTCATAGTTTGTTCATCCATATTTATCTTCCACAAAAATAAGAGAGATTTGAGAGAAATGCTTTATATTTTCAGAGCCATAGAACCATCATCTCCAACAACTAGAGCTGGGTAAGGGTTTCTAGGTAATGTTTTTTTGCAAAAAAAAGGCATCAAGTATTTTAATTTTGCTAGTGAGTTAATCAGAAATCATGTTTCTATTTCAACTTTGATGCTCTGTCCATTTCTGTAGGTATCAACACAGCAATTGCCAAGAACAAAACTCAAAATCAATTGTAAATTAATATTAATTTTTTAAACATTCCAGTTTTGTGAGAGAATCTCAGACAAAACTATTTCTAAAGATGTTTTAGTTTGTACTGCTCCTGTAAATTTTCAGGGGACATGGGACCAAAAAACATTGTTAGTTACGAAAAAACTACCGTTGCTGGAATGTTTCCATGCTCTCAGAAAACTGTCTTTTTTTTTTTCCCTTTCCAAGAAAAAGAAAGGGTGAGCTATCTTCTTTCAGGTCGTTGAAGCCTAATATGTTACAAAACCATTCAGGATGAAATAATAAAAATTGATATGAAATAGTCTGAAACAAAAGCTAGCCATTTCCATGTAGGAAACCTGTGCCACATAATACAAACATGTTAAGTGGACTGGATAGATATAATCTATCTGAATTTTAAGTGCTTGTGAGAGCCTTCCATGGAAAATCTTTCAGGAAGATGCATAGGCATAGAAAGGAAAAGGGAAGTGCTGTGATAGATAAAACTAGCTAGGAAAAGCCATGAGATTGAACAGCCAGCCCTCAACATGGCAAAGCATATAATATATTCAGACCTGGTCTGCAACATAAAGAAGTTAATTATATCATGATAGTTAAGGCTGAATTAAGTCTGAATCATTGTTTTGAAGTGCAAATGAACTATCAGAAGTTGGAAGAGAAAATATTCTCCTCTAAAGTATATTGCTATATTGCTTTAGCTAAAAAATGAGCTTCAAGACAACTTTCAAATAGACCCAGAATTTGATTTATGAAGCCTAATCTTACAAATGGGTCTTTTCACCTTGTGCCCAGTTTTTATCACCACTTAGCTCAAATAGTAGAATAATCCAGGCTCCTCCCATATACTCAAATTCACTGAAGTCTTGTTCACGGGCTACTATTGAAGAACTCCCCTGATTTCTCCATGTTCGTGACTGAAAGGCTTCTTCATTGCAGAAATAGATGCAAAATATTCTGGCAACTTCAAAATTACCTGTGTTTTCAAAATGCTTGTCTTTCTGCTGTGTCCCTCTGCCTGTCTGCAGTATGGGCTCTGGCCTTCCCCAGGAACAGCTGAGTTTCCTTCTAGGAAAAAGTAATCCATATCAGCTCACAGAGAGTGTTCTGCAGCACAGCCCCAAGCAGACCCACAAGGTCAGAAAGCCACCACAGAAAGTATCAAGTTCTTTGAGCACTTTCGTAGGTAGAAAAAATTTAGGGATATCCCTGCCTGCAATGAAGTATTGTTGCCAAAGTGGTCATTCTTTCCAAGCGTTTCAAGACAAACATAAGGGACTGCATCTGTTCACAAAGGAGGAGAAAAGTGGATTAGATAGTAGAAGAGTAGAATTAAGAACAAGGAAAAGGTGCCACTGGGATCAGAGAGCAGCTCCAGACCCTGACTGTTGGCCTGATATACATGCAGCATCTGTTCTGGGTGAGCCTGTATAGAAGAAAATTTCCATTCATTGGAAGTCTTGAGAGTATGGCAATCTGGTGTAATATATCTGAGGAGGTGAGATCAAAAATATTAACCATTCCAAACAGAAAAATTTCAACATATAAAAAATAAGATATGAAGGCAATGAAGGCAGCAGAACAGGCCCTGGATTACAGCTTTGGTATTACTATAAAATACAAGCTATATTTGAAAAGCAGATATGAGGAAAAGCTAATACAATGGTAATTCTTTTAAAATGACATTAAGAAATATAAGAATTTATCCATATCCATTTTCTTAAAATAAAATCTACAGTAAAGGAAGAAGGCAACTTTTTTAGTAACAGAGGGGTCTATTTCTGCTAAGACACTTGCCTTCACAATTGCAAATGAGTTGTTTGTGCGGAAATAGTAGTTTAGAAGAACAGTTTAGTTTTGCAATAAACACCATGATTATGATGAAAGCCCCCATTTTCACATCTTTCTTCTGTGACTGAAAAAACTAGTTTGTTTTCATATAGCGAGAATGCTCCAGCAAACTCAGGAATTTGCTAGTATTGTTGGCATGTATAAATAGAGCGTTTTTTAATGTGCCACAGGGAATCTGCAGCTGCTTGCTGAATACAGACAGAAAGCGAATGTTTTGCTCTTGTTACAGATCTGCATGCTTGTCCTCCAAGCTTCTCTGCTCTGAATGAATTTCATTGGAGCCAAGTCCTCACAAGGTGCATTATGTTTGCATAATAAGGAGGATGCCTGCTTGGGGTATTTTCTGAAGCTGCTTCATGTTAATGACTGCCTTGAGGCTGAGTGAGAAACACAGGCACCTTCCACCTTGTGCACAGTGGCTCATTTTGCAAACAGTCCTTCAAAAACACAGCTTTGACTTACCTGGTGGAGGAATGTGTCCAGTTCCCTTGAACCATATTTAAACTTTGCAAATTGTCTCTTTATTCACATACCACATGAACTGCTGAAAAAAAATTACTTCATTTTACTCTTCCAGCTTTGAATGATAAAGATCCAATTTTCCTTCACATTGTGATTCTGTGTCTCCACACTACCCTCTCCCTGAGTGGTAAAAGAGGACTTAAGAATTACACCCTAAATGCCTTGCTTCAGACATGAGTCATTTTTTAATTGCTGCATGACTACACCTGTTCTTAGACTTAAAATAGCAAAAAGGACAAGTTGCTTGAGTCACCATGCCTTAAATTGTCTGAAATTTAAGATTAACAAGAATAACGCAACATATTGCATTTCAACAAGACAAAAAGTAAATTATTTTTAGATGTCCATAGTTGATATTAGGAAGTATTTTATCAGCTGTACTTTTGCTAATCAACAACTGATGGGAAACATGTCCCAGTTTTACATTTTGTCTGATGATTATGCTGTAAAACAAAAATATACGTATATATCCTTTACAGGATTAAGTTAATTCAGAGAATTATGCACTGTCAGTAAAATGCAAGCAAGATACATTACTCCAAAGCCTATCAGAGCATCAATAAGCTGCTCCCATAAAATTCTTAACATGATAAGATAAAACATAACTGTATATAAAGAATCATTGAATGGCTGAGGTTGAAAGAGATCTCTGGAGGTCACCTGGTCCAACCTCCCTTCTCAGGCAGGACTGCCTTAAACAAGTGAACCAAGACTGTGTCCAGATGTCTTTTCAATTTCTCCAAGCAAGGAAAGTTCACAACCAACTCATTAACCTCCATTGATGCAAGGGAACATGGCTAGTTCATTGTCAACTCGGAGTACACCAGAACCATTTCCAAAAGGGATATATTTCTGAAAGAAGAAGTCCATACAGCAGTGGGGAAGATGTTGGAAGATTCTTTTAACTTTAGCACTGTAGTGTATGATCCCTAGATTTGTGGTTAATTCTTAGTTTTGTGCCGTACACCTGTGACTAGTAAGTAATTTTCCAGCAAATGTTTCCTTATTTACTTGTATTAGTGATTAATATGTACTGGCTGGTTAGTGATTAATAGGTACTAATTTTGACAACAAGGATTATATGTCAGAGAATGATCAGAGAAGTACACTATGCCTTGATGGCATATTTGAGATGATCACAAGGAGAAAAGATTCATCAGAAGATCTGGAACCATATTCAAATAAGTCTGTGGAAATAATTAACATATATGCATGTATTCAAAAATGTGAGGAATATGTATTGGTTTCAGGAATATAGCCTGGTCTGTTAGCTTCCTTAGCATGCATACTTTGAGGAAGATTCCAGTAGTGAATCTTGCATCCAGCAGTGCTAATAAGTAGTGTTGGCTTTCTAGCGTAACAAATTTGTTGGGGAGTTTATTTTCCAGTTTTCAGTGACAACACCCAAATCCTTTTACACTAGGGTTTATTCTGTCTGAGTGGACCTCAGCTTGTGCTGGTTCCTGGGGTTTTTCCTTCCCATGTGCAGAACTTTGTCCTTCCCTGCTTTGAACTTCATGAGGTTCCTCATGAAGCCCATTTCTTCAACTTGTCAGGGACCCTCTGGAAGGCCCAACAAACCTCTGGTGTATCAGCTGTCCTCCCAGTTCTGTCTTGTCATCAAACTTGCTGAGGGCACACTCTGCCCTAACATGCAGACCGTATGAAAATGGACAGGATTGGTCCCAGACCTGACCTCTGGGATGAAACATTCATTATTGGCTTCCAACTAGACCCTGATCACTGACCTCTGAGCCTGCCCATTCAGTCTCAGACTCGATGAGGTTGGCTCATCCAGACCATAATTTATGAGCTTCTCTGTGAAGATGTTATGAGAGACAGTGATGAAAACATTACTGAAGTCAAGGTAGAAAACAATTGCTGTTCCCTTGTCTACCAAGTCAGTCAACTCATTGTGGAAGGTTATCAGGTCAGTAAAGATAACTTGGTGAATCCATGCTGACCACTCACAACCCTCTTTATATTCAAACTAGTAATTTGGCCTCTAGAATATTATTAAAACCCTGTTGTTCTTCTTTTTTTAGTAGTACTGAAATAAGGATGAAGAAAAATAATGTATACTTTGTATTTTCCTGTTGCAAATTGTGTGTTCAGTTGCAATTGCTAAAATCTTTTGATATTATAACAGAAACCTGATCTAGGAAGGGCTCAAATCAAAGTATGAGATGTCACTAGCACTGTCCAGTCCATCTTATCCAATAAGATATAGCAGTTACCATCACATCATGTGAACTGGGACTTCTGCATGCACTTTCAAGTGTTTAAAAATCCTCTTGATCTGGCAGGATTTTCATATATGCTCATGCTGAACTTTTCTTGGAGTTTGGGATTTTTCAGTCATGTTTCTCGTGTTTATTTCAAAGAAGTCTGGAAAATGAGCAGCAAAACTCCAGCTCTTTGTTTCTGTGTGTGGAAGGTGTTTTGCTGCCAAGGACAAACATGGTTTTAAGCTATCTTGGGCACAGAGCAATCCTTTGTGACCTTTTAGCTGAATTTTTAAGCTATGTATTTATGTCTTCCTCTTTTCTCCCAAACTGACATGTTACCTAAAAAAAGTTCAGTGTACAAGCATGAAGCTCCTTGCCTATGCCTCAGCTGCTGCTGAGAAAAATTCCAACTATTTTGCTCAAAGGCATTCACATGCATCTGGACTACTAAAAAGAAGAGCTTGAGCCTTGTTTGCTTTGCTTTTATTAACACAGTACAAATGCTATTTTTGTGGGGGTTTTTTCTTCCTTTGGGCACCCATATGAGGCCTATATTAAACCCATGCACAACCTTAAGCAGTGTGGTCTTTTTAAGCAGTAGATATTCAGCACTTTTCTCTGTGAAGTTGTAAAATTGAGTAAGACTGGGAGTAAGCCAGCATGCTCAAGACCCAAAATTTTTTTTCAATATCAGCCAACATTAGAAGTTTCCCCTTGAGTCTACAGCTTTACAGTGTCTAGGCTTCTTGGCACCAGAATAGCTTAGCACAGTGGGGCTGTAGCTCAGAAGGGAACCCCATGCACCATTATAAATTTCTACACACTATTCTGCTGGAGATTCCAGGGTCACCTTTTCTGATAGAAGTAATCATAGAACGATAGAACTGAATACTCTATTACTGCACAGAGATGAGGTGCAAGAGTAGCAAGCATATTGTTCTCAATACTTTTCTGAACGATAATAGACAAGGTCATAGTTTCACACTTCTAGAAAAAACTCCTCCAAAAGAAACATGCAGTAAGGGTGTTCACAAGGACTTTGCTTTGTATTAGACAGAGTGAGAAATGGTCTAAGGATACTGTATCACAGCCTGAAACTTCCCATTGCAACTGCAGCAATTATTTGTTTCTGATTTGCATTCTGGCTTAGACTAGCAAACTGTCCCCAGGTGTCGCAGTCAGTCCTTTCCACTGGCCTTCCTGCTCACTCATAATCACTAATGCAAACATGGATACATCTTAACAGCCACAACATAAACTCAAAGCAAGCATATAGCAGTGCAGACATCCAAACATTATTATCTGAAAACTGCTTTCTTCCTGGCCTGAAAAGGGAGCTTAAAACTCAGCATTACCTGCAAGGGTTTACTCAGATCCCTTCCAATACATGCATCTGGATTCTGAAAAAAAGCCGCAGCCCAAGAGAACTCAGCTGCATGAGGTTAAAAAATGAGAGGAATAGAGTATACATTTTGGACCTCAAGAGAGGGCAAGAGTCCTGCCTGAGTAGGTCCTGGTGGTATGTGAAGCTACCACATTGTTAACCGTTGCAGCTTGATACTAAGTTTTCAGAGTAGAATAAGGTGGGGTCAGGACACTATGATCAGGAAGAGGTAATTCTGAGACGCCAGGCTAATTTAATACACCTTGCCTTATTATAAAGGTCATGATATTAAGACTCAGGCATGATATTTGATTCTACTGGGAGGCTTATGCTCAGCTGGTTGTTGTTCCATTTCATCAAATTTATTTCTGCTCCTGTACAATGGATTATTGTAACCGCAAGCCACATGATTGAAGATAGGTTTCACTCAAACCAGGATCTCCTCTGACAGCTGTGTGACCAGACCAGCTACTGAGCTGTGTAGGCACAAGAGCTCTGGAAGAAAGTGGTGCTACATATATAGCCAGCACTGGTTTATCATCCCAAATATTTAACCCAAGCCCACATTTGTAGATTCACAGGATCCAGGCATATTTTCCAACCCTTAAACCACTACCCCTTGTTTTATGGCTCTTGCAGCTCTCAGAAACATAAAGCTGTCCTTGTGAGACTTTGCATAGCCATGAGGTTTAATCATCTGAACCTGCTATGCACTGGACTTCTGTGCAGTAACAGTTCATGGAAAAGATTTCTACCAGGAAGCCAGGTCTTAATGCCTGCTTTCCAGCTTTGCCCCAAGCTTGGCATCTGTTGACTCTGCCCCACATTGAATGACACAATTGAATGAACAGCCCTTGAAAGTATTATATGTCCTGAGCTGGGAATAGAGTTTGGCTTGCTGAACAACCTGCCCAATGGTCACTGCACCTCTTTCACCATGGCAAGAACCAGTGGCAGACGTACCCTAGATGTGAAGGAGGCCACGTTCAGAGAAACTGGGAAGAATAATTCTCTGGAGTGAGGTAAAACAGAGAAAAAACATGTTCTACCAGCACCTTAATGTAATTAAGCGTTTATTGAGATAATACATTTTGCGCTTGTTGAAGGAATGTGGGTCAAGTACCACACGCATGTGGGAATGAACCTCTGGCTCTGAAATTATATGTTTCAAAGGACTAATCAATGCCTCCACCTACCTCACAGTATATCACTGATGTTCACACATGTTTGCTTCAAAAAGTAAAAGATGAGGCCCATCAAAATCAGAAGGGAAGTCAAGATGTTCCCACACTTGATGGTCCTGCAGAAAAGAGGCATGGTGTTCTTTCCAGTTATCTTACTTCCAATGTTTTTATTTCTAAGAAAATCAAGTGTTACACCAGTGTAATTGTGAAGCAACCCTTCCAAGGAGAAAATATACTGTCCACAGAAGAGGAAGCAGGTCGTATGATTAATGCAGGTCTGTACAGCGTCTCTGCCTCAAAAGGCTACTACTCTGGCAGGCCATGTAGGAGATGCTTCCTAATTCTTTATCTTAGCTCTTCATGAAGTGCAAAATCAGCAAAAAGAACCAAAACAAATACTGTTCACAGTAGATCTGAATGGACTACAGTTTTCATACCTCTTGGTACAAACTGAAAGATGAAAGGAAGGCTACAGTTGCTGTTCATATGAAAAAGTGGCTTGAGATAGGGATAAAAACATTTCCTGTCTCTGGTGTGGGAAATATTCACTAAGAACATGGTCACCATGCTGCTCCCTCCCAACTGGATCATTTTCTTACGCACAGCTTTGAGACTAATACCATATTCCCCTGTGCCCCATACCTACTAAGTGAATTGCCAGAGCTGGTAACAAAATTTTTCCTTGCAGATGAGCTCATTTTATGATAGAGAGCTCCCTTCATGCATGTAAGTCTGGCTTTCTGCAAGAAAGCAGATAGTTTTCACCACATAACTTCCATATTTTTACATATGGGACATGTTGGAAAATTCATTTGCCTTGTAGATCTTTATCTTATGTCAACCACAGAACAGTTGTGCTCTTCTATCATAGTGTATTTTCACCTGCACAAAGCTCTTACAGGCTTCTGTTTGTGATGCCTTGTCTGATAGAGCAGAAGGAGGGCAATCTCTGCTGTCATACCAGAGCTCTCTGATGTGTCAGAGGCCTCACACTGAGTAACAAATTGGTTGACCACCTTCCAATATTCTTCCCAGCTGCTTGTTACCACTTCAAGAGATGTTGTGTAGACCCTTTAGACATTGCAAATTACTTTTCCTTCTTTGAACCTAAGAATTATCACTAATATTGTCACACTGAAATAGTGTTATTAATTATTATTTGTTTAAATTAGTTCCCTAGCAGATGCCTTAGCAAATCAGTTAACCATATTTGGATGAGGATACAAACTTGCCACAATTAATTAGATTGTCTGTTCACCGCAGGACCAAGAACTATCAGGAATTAGAGACAACTCAGAGTCACCACGGTGCCAGCCTGTGTCTTGAGGACAGGATATGTTGCTCTGGATGACTTGGTATTTAAAATTCTATTTACATCAAATTCATGTGGCTCTCAAACATGATTAATGAGTGCAGCAGGTTTAATCCCAATGCCACTGCTACAACTGCTTGCAAAGCAGTGCCCAAAAGTGTTGAATTTCCCTGCTAATAGTCAAAAAGCTAAGGCAGGCTAATTTGATTTGTAAGCATGTTTAGTTCAGACTTTCAGTGATTAAGCAAGCATGCACCTGATATAAGTGGTAGCTCATCAATTTCCAACAGCGTATGCAATGCAAAGAATTGAAATTCAGACAATGTTTGGAAAATCAGAGTTTTTTTCTAGTCTTGCCTTACCGAATTCTTGAAGTCATCCAAGACTTCCAGCTTTAAAGGAATTATTTTCTCTCTGAAATTCAATCTATGGAAGGAATGCCCCCAACTCAGTCTGAAGATCACTACAGTCTTTCTGATTACAAACAGGCTTTGTTCTCTGCCAGCTCACTTCTGCCCCAGAAAGTAGGGGCTGTGCAGAACCCCAGACCATGGGCTCTGGCCTTTCCCCCAGGCAATGAAGAGTTGGAACCCCAAGCAGAAGCTGAACCGCAGAATGGCAGCAAGTGAGTTGTATCACTGAACTCAAAGAATTCCATGGAAGGAGAAGTTGAAACCTATTAACAGCTTATTTCTTCTCATGCAACTCACCAAGCTTATCACATCAAGTAGGTATTTTAGATCCACTCAACCTTGGACGTAGTCCAATCTTTAAAACACAGTCTTCCTCTGAGTGTGAGGTCAGGTGAGTTTTGTTGTGGAGTACTGGTGGTAACTTGTCCCTGAGCCCACCTGAAATTTTGTCCCTTTTCCACCTGAGTGCATTTTGCCCATTGCAGTCTTTTACACTGCTGTCCTCAGGAACTTTCAGTGATAAATTTCTGGATGCAATAGTCACTTTGCACGGGCTTCTTGAAAACAACCCAAGCAAGTTCTGGAGTGGAGCAAGTCTCTATTCTACTAGAGCATTTTGATGCCTTTTTGTTTCTTTACAACCCCCAAACAGTCATCATTTTTCAAAGTTTTCTTCATCTCTGGGAGAACTGACCTAGCCTGTACACCAGCTGGCATTGCCTCATCACCAGAAATAGCCTGAAACACCAGATTTGGAGCTGCTCAACACCTCCTTCTCAGAGCCTTTGAGAAAGGGATTTCACAGGTCATCTTTTCACCACTGTGTTTTTGACTCAGACTTAGAGTCCCCAGTGCTTATCCATGTTTTTGTTTGCCTTCGATCTGGAATGTGCCACAGTGATGTGGAGAAGAGGAAAAAAAACAGAAAGAAATAGACCCTGAAAAACAGATGGAGGTTGCAATTCAGACTAGGACAGTTAAGCAAGCTCTGGCAGTGATCTGGGTAAACTGCATTGCATTTGTAGCTCTAAATCACTTCATTTTCACACATCTGATGGGCTTAGATCCGCTGGGAGTGTGTCAGATACAGTGATCAAGCTTAAGGCTATAGGATTCTTCTCCTTTGTGATATGCTTTTGTCTGTAACACCTTTCTCCATTGCATTTGAGAATCGTAGATCCAGGAGCGTATGTAGGTGTGATTTTAGCATCACAAAAGCTGAGCCGTCACTTGAACTGTGCAATTTTGGGAATCAACCAGGAAGATTCAGAATTGGCAAATAGTTTTTAGTGACCAACATGCTTCTGCTAGGCACAGATGAATGGAAGAAAATGTTTGCCTGGACAGCACTGAGGAAGGGACAATTGTACCCAGTCTGTCAGTTTCCATTTTCACATTAGCTTTAAGCTTCTTATCTTGTAGTTTAGGTTTCTTGTCACTCAGGCAAAATTTCACTTTTGAGCTTAAAAGTGTCTCAATATTTCTATAAAAATCACTAGAGAATGGGCTAGCTGTATCTGTCTCTGGATGTGTTGAGTACAGGCTACCTCATCCATTAAGTTCTTTCTTGGCACCAGTGAGTTAAAAGGTCACTTTCCAGTGCTTAATATTTTGCAAAGCATACCCTGCCCATGTAACAAAGGGAACAGACCCAAGGCAGTCACTGGGGATGCAGCTCAACATGTTGTAACAGAGAAGGATGCAAGGTCCAGATTCTCATCATGAGCAGTTTAAATCTAGTTTGAAAGGTATTCACAACTCTAAGGTGCACAGAAATAATGACAAAGATGACACAGACAAGGATTTTATATATTGTGATAGGTTTCTGTAAGCTAGGGGTTGGCTAGTAAAGGAGTCCTCTCCAAGGGATGAGCACTCAAAGGTGAGGAAGCTCTCCATCCAGGCTCAGCCTGAAACTGAATAGTTATCTTTCTTATATTAGGTGATACTTGAAGTCAAATATGAGACCCATCCTAAGCAGCATTTTCTTTGCATATGTCAGTGCATACATGCATACAGTAAGCCATGCTGTGTCACTCTGATGTCCTCTGATGATCCTGTGAATATTTGCCATACATTGAGTACAATTTTCACTAGCTATCCATGTTAGCTATTTTCAGTGTTAACAAATAAATATCTTCACATATAGAAAAATCCATTCCAGCTCCTACCATAATTTAATTTATAGATGTTAATATGGGTGAAATGAACACAAAACTAGGCCCATGGTCTTTCTTTCCTGATGGTTCTGTACATTCCTGCTTAGAAAAACTACTAGGCCAGGACAAGCTTCAGGTGAGCTACTGCACTCTTTTTTGGCTTATTCTCTTTGGTTTGTTCACTTTCTTTTCTTTGTTTACATAGTTCATGTTCTGATAGCAGCAGCCTGACCTTCCATCTCCTCTTATGAAACAGAAAACACATTTGATATAGGTCAGTCAGGTGCAGACTACACAGATTTCAGACAAAGGCCAGTGGTGGCAGCAGACACAGCTTGACAGGCTGTAGGAAGTCCTGGTGGAGCTGAACCTTAGCTTTGCAGTATTGAAATGCAGAACTGGCAGCATTCACTCTCCTACATGCTCTTGGCAAGCAAGTTTCTTTGTTAATAGAGCATCAGTAGCTCTTACCACCCCCACAAAAGCATTTTGAAGACTTATTCCTGATTCACTGATATCACCTTCTGTTTTGTCTGTTGAAACATAGTTGATATATTAAGGTATCACTTTTCTTTAGAAAAGAGTGAAAAGTTTTCAAGATACCACACACAGCCCTCCTGATGTGTTGATGGAAAGGAATCCAAACCCTGCACTACACAACTACTCTGTTGAAAGGAATGTAACAGAATGGCACCTTTCTCTGCCAAGCTGTAGGCTCTGAGTGGCTTAAGCTAGGTACAGCCTTAATCTTTTCTCTTTCCATGGCTCAATATAACCATCATGATTTAAGACCTAAGCAGAAAGTAGCCAGCCAATTACTTGCCCAGTGTGTAATTTACTACAAATCCTGCCCTTTAGTCAAGAAGGTTTCAGGGAAATTTGCTATTAAAGTGTCACTTCACTGCATGTAGCTATCCTGGGAAGACTTTCACATTCTCAATCAAACTTGGAAGAGTAAGCCTACCTAAGTTAATGAGTGACTGTGCTTAGAATCACCTAAATAGCATACCCTGAGTGAGGAGTATAAGAAGCATTGGCTAATCCCATTTTACCTTCCTTCTGCTTCTCCTCTTCAAACTATTTGGACAGAAATGAATATCAAAATTATGATGTCAGTGCTAGCTCACACAAACGAATGCTAAACACCTCCATTGAACTGATATAAGGAGGGCTGAGCAGCCCTCATGTATCTGAAAGCTGGACTCAGATGTCACTGCTGATTTTGGGAAATACTGGAATAATTTGACCCAAACTAAAGAGGTATTTCTTCAGAATGGATTCTTCATCTATGCTCTAGGAATCAGCTTGGTAAAAGACACACAGCACTTGTGTCAACATGCAAGATTACTGAACCTTAACTAGGTGTGAAAAATTGAAGGAAGCAGCACTTCCAGGAGTTCTGGGGAGCAAGTAGGACACCTCTGGTGCCCTCAGATCTTATCCTTGATCTCTGATTACACAAAGCCAGATGAATCTTGGCTGGCTCATTGATAAATATGCATAAACCAAAGTAATGCAGAAACCTTTCTGTGTGCCAGGAGCCCTAGCCAGATTGCTCATGGATGATGAGATGAAGCAATTTTTTTCAGTCCAATGGAGAACTCAAGAGAGGCCTTTCTTCACAAATAATTAAAGGATTATCTAACTAGGAACTGTCAGAAGCTAGAGTGTAAGCAGCCAACATGATGATTTTCCTTATTCGTCTTTTAGTGCGTCATTCTGATTGTTGGACGAAATAGAAATTAGTGAATTCAGTACAGGGCTCATAAAATATTTTCATTGACATAAAAACATTGCCTCTCCTTGGGGAAACCAGTGTTATAGCTTTGCAGGACATCTCCTGCTCAGCTCTGAAGCTTTTACAGACAACAGCCCTCATTAATTTAGACAAGTGGATTTGTTTAATGCTAGCTGTGCAGTATGATAAATGGCTCACTGCTGCTTGGCCAGTGATTCCTGAAGCAGGAATCCTCCTTTGCCAGCATATCACAGAAGTGACTGAATTTAAACATTCCAAAAACTACACCAAAGAAATTCTCTGATCAGAGCAATTAGTTTTCCCAATGCAAAAGGAGGGCTTTCTAAAATTTAGTGCAACACATTGCTAAAATTGTAGTTTTTTAAAAGTCGTCATTGTATAGGATCAATTCTTTAGCAATTGCACAACTAGCCACTTTAAGCAGCTTTATATGTTATGCTAAGAGATTTGCAGGAGGTATTCTCTATTTCCCTGTACAGGCCATGTCTCTGCAGTCAACTGTATTTCCTGCATTAGTCCCCTTAACTCTTTACCCTCTTCTCACACAGCTAGACCCCTAACAAATGTTAGCCCCTTGGTTCTTTGAAGAACCAACAAAGGTGCCATAGAACATAGAGGAGCCTCAGCTCTGCTTGCTTTTAAGGACTACATCACATTATCTTTTCTAAAATCATTGGGAAGAGGGACCAGCAAGGAAGCAGTTCCTGGAAAAAAGAAAAGTTCTCACTCCATGCAACTCTTCCAGAAACCTACAGCTAGATCAGTGTAATGCATAACTCTTACTAACTACTGTCAGAAGTAAGCTGCTTTTCTGTGTTACATATTAACTTCTTCTGTGAAGTCACCTTTAGCACGTCTCACTTTTCAGACGAAAAATCCCCATGCTCTTCATTGAACAAGCTAAATATGCTCTGACAAGGTGCCTGATTATGAAGGAAGGAATATTTCTGCATTTCATTCGGGCGAATTATCTCCTTGTGACTGCACTGTACCATATTCCTGCTGCTGTAAGTCTAACATTGAAGCCCCACAGAAGAGGAAGCAACCCCAAAAAGAATAATAATTATTGGTCTGCCAGTACTGTGGTTCTGCACAAAAGTCCAGGGATTCTGCCCATATGGGCACACAACCTTTCTTCAGTATGTTTTCCAGTGTATTTCGCCATCTTTATACTTTCAGCCTTGCCTCTCCTGCACCCATGGGAATCTCTAAGTACTTAAGTGCAACCGACCCATTCAGGAGTCAGCTTTTAGACAGAAAAAGCCTTGAATAGTTTTGGTTGACTGAATTCGAGAAATTAATTACAACTGTTTTCCATATAAAATGTAAACGTTAGGACACTACACTGGCATGAACAACTGGCATTTTGTACACTGAATGTAAGAAGAAAATAGAGCTCAGATAAAGATACAGAACAGCCCTATACTGCCAACAAGCCTCCAGCAAGTCCGTCTGGTAGCTGAACCCCTAGAAGTATGAAAAGTCATGTTTCAATAAACTACTTGATATCTAGTTTATTTAATCAAGGTCATTCTATATATCAAATTTTTATCACAATATATGTCTGCATCAAGTATTCCAAAGCTGTCACATATACTTATGAAGACATGGTTTTAAATAGAAGTACAGATGTTTTTATTTTACCAGTTTACAGGTGGTTATAGTGCTGACATGTTCCCATATTTTTCAATGAAATGTCAAAATAGTTTTTACTATAACAATAATTATACAGCTATTACTGTATCAGCTGCAATAAATGTTCAAGCTGATATTCACTGAATACTCTCCTATTGTAGTCACTGAAGATGGCACTGCATACTTGAAATTATGTTTTCCAAGTGAATTATTCAAACTTGTAGGACTGAAGCATTGTCCAGTAGCACAAAACACTTTGACCAACACAGGGGGATGTTACTTAGTTCCAGTCGACAGTAAAGGAAATGCTGCTTGGAGTTAAGCCCTGTAAGTCCTTGCCTAAGTTTTGGTGGGACTGGAACCAGAAACTACCTTTCCTTTGGATGGAAAAGATTATATTGGATGAAGGAGAGACAGACATCCTCCCTCCTTCCAAATTGCAGCACTCCCTGACAACTGCTGTCCCACAAGGCTGAATGACATGGAGGTTCAGGAGAATTTCTGGTTCAGATCCTGTGATAATGACAGAGTCAGAGGCTCCTCCTGGCCAGTGCTTTGTGAGGGGCAGCTTCTTCATGTGAAGGCAAGCATGCAGCCCCACCTGGGAAATCTCCTTCCCTTCTCAATGAATGTGCACACACACTCAAATGCACACGTGCACACCTGTGGTCACACACGTGGGGATCATATGTTCACTGCTGTTACACTGCAGCCAAAGACCTGGGGATCTAGGAGGACTTTAACTTAACCATCTCTTAAACACCTGTTCTTTTTCTTGTTTACTCTTAGCCTCTGGGTCATGCCATGCCAACCAACCGGATGTTTTTTCATTTAGATTTCAGATTTGGCTGTTTCTAATCCTTTACTTCCAGTGAACACCATCCTATTGTGTAAATAATTCTAAGCTTCCTAGCAAAACTGGGACATGTGGATATGAAGAGCTGTGATAGACTGGTAATCTGGAAGTCTGAACAATTTCAAAAGTTCAAAGAAAAAAAGTATTGAAAATATCTTCTATTCCCGAGCTGGACAACATGCTGAAGGAATCACTTCCACTAATAATGACAGCAGTTTTGTGGCTCCATACACAGGAAACGAGATTCTACTAGTAAGCATTAACTATCAGCTATGGGGTTAAGTATAGAGTAATACTGCATACTTCAGTATTCAGGCTTTGCATTGTCAAATTGAATTTCAGGAAACAGAATTTAAGCATTTAAAATACCATGAGAGCATTAAATTAAAAAACAAATGCCCACAAGTTGTGGTTTCCACTATTTTTTTTTTTTAATCCTTGCTAGTCCAAAGTCTCTAAGAGAATATCAGAATATCTAGCAGTCTGTTTCATGGAAAGTAGGAAACCTTGCATTTCCTAATTATTAAAAGGTAACTCATCCTGAGTTCTTCCATTCTGCCCCTTAAAGCAGCCTCCAGGAAGCATTTAGAGGACAATTTTTGAAAAAATACCAACTCAATACAATTAACTTCATGTTTACCCAGTACCTGCCTGGTTTCCTTTGTTATTACCTATTGACCTTATCATCTTTCTCATTAATAACATCAAGTCACCTATTTCCTACTTTAGAATTAATGTTGCATCCAGTCTAAGGTTGCCTCCAGTCACAAAAAAGTATATTTTCTACTCAAGCAGGTTTTCAGAAAAACACAGACAGCAAGAGATAACGCATGGGCTTCAAGTCAAGAGCAAAGTTTTGCTTCTAAATCTGCAATTGGTTTGCTATGATGTTTTGGACAAGTTTTGCACCTTTCCCTGTCTATTTTCCTTTAATCACTATGTTCACTTAAATGACTTTCAAGGTGGGAAATGTTTCTTCCAAGGCTGGGGCATTTGAGTAAGATTTTTCTAATTTTAGAATCTTAGGTAGATGTTCAAACCCCAGCACAGCAAAGTTTTCAGTCTCTCATTTTGTAATTAGGGTTATGGAATTGCTCATCTAAGTCAAAGACCTGACCACCATTATATGCTTAATACCAAGGTTTTCCTGCTGTTAGCAGGACTATGTTGGGTTTTTCTTGTCAGTTGGAAGAAGCACAGTCCACTCCAAATCAGGCAGTGGGAAATTTGTTTTGACAAGACTGAGCTTGTTCAGAAACTTCTTTTTCCCACAAAGATCAAAGGTATGGATTCAGCTTGTAAATATGGTAGCCAGAATACCCTGGCATCAGATTTTTGAAGTCAACAAACAAGGAAACACTGTGTGCATGCACTGTCAGTAGCAGCACAGTTGGTCTTGTTGTGGTTTTAGAAAGTATTTTCAATAGAGAATCTAATGACTTATAAGCACTCCTTCCTACAATAATCTTTTAACAAACTCTTTTAGAATAGATTGATCAGCCTAATCCAGGAACTTTTCCATTTCCCCATGCCCTCCTTTCAACTCCCCTAGTTGTGTTACTCAGGGTATCCAAAATTAAAAAAAAAATCTCTTCTACTGTATCCTATATCTGCAGTAGCCAGTTCCTGAGAAACTGTGAATGCTCAAGGCCAGTTCAGAGAGAAGAATTGCCCAGTGGTATTTTATGAGCTCAAGAGCTAGAATAAAGGACTGAGACCCTGTCCAGGCAGCAAGGATTCCCTGTTGGTGGTCTTTCAGTGCTCCTTTCACAGTGATTCTTAACAAATTATTACTCAAAACTAGAATACTTCATTTTGCCCAGACCCTACAAGCCAGTTTGTGTTCATAAAGGAAAGAGTACTCCCAACAAACCAAAATAACCCTCAGGAAAAACAGAGTGAAGAATTACTAGTGCATTTTCCATGTAGCTTGCGATTCTGACCTTTTAACACTTTGCTCAGGAACATGGCAAACAAATCCATGGGATGTGTCATTTGTAGTGCTCCTGGCAAGAAGAAATGCAAACTACTCCTCTCAGAGGTCATTTCCTTCCTCTCTTGTTCAGATATTTTTTTACTATCTCCACTACTAAATTCAAAATTAAGTTAGTAATTGTATAAACATTTGGTTTACAGACTGCCTTCCTGGAGGTGTTAAATCCATTAGACACTGTAAAGTATTGTAGACCAGCCTTAGGGGATTGAGGGTCAATTTATCTCCTCTCTGGCACTGAAGGAAGCAGGGAAGTGAAGACAAATGTGAGTGACAGCTTGTTTTCGTTTGCTCCCACTTAGCCAATCAGCATGTACCAGGCTTGGCAGAAAAGGGACAGCTCTGAAGAATCAGTGCCGATCAGGAAAAGGCAGGATACAGAAGGACATTCATTAGCTGCTAACCAGATAGGGACCCAGCTTTGTTCACTGCATCCAAGACATAACCCAGTGACACTGGGTTAACCTGGCACACAGCAAATCTGTGGACGTGCAGCCCCAGAAGACAGCAGGATTATGCTCCAGCTCCACCAAGCAGGATTATGCTCAAGCTCCATTGTGACCTGAGTGACCAAGCCAGAAAAACATGCAGAGATGGATGTGTTTCATAGATGGGTAGCTTTGGACCCTCCAACAAGAAAAGTGAGGTTTGGACTACCGTTATTATGCCAAATGGTAACCTGTGTGCTTCAGCCTTCAGATCACACAGCATCCAGTTTTTTGAGGAAAAGCAGGAGTAAGGATGTCTGTAAGTAGCTCTGGCAAGCAGACTGGTCCTCACAGGTGCATAACCAAGACACCAAAGCAGTAACTGGGCCACTGACACCCTAACCCAAGTACAGCTTACAAACAAGAATATGGCAATGCAAATAAAGTGAGTAAAGTGGAGGGCTCTAGCTCAGAAAACGGAACAAGCCTGGTTTTCCCCCAGCCCTGACACACTTGTGAATTCCCTAAGCTGTTGACATTAAGCAAAGCATCACCAGCTGGTCCAGGGAGGGGATTGTCCCGCTCTGCTCTGCACTGGAGTGGCCTTACCCTGAGTCTTAAGGGCAGTTTTGGGTTAAACAATATAATAAGGACATTAAGCTCATAGAGAGCATCCAAAGGAGGGCAACAAAGGTGGTGAAGGGCCCAAAGGGGAAGCTGTATGAGGAGAGCTGAGGTCACTTGTTCTGTTCAGCCTGGAGAAGACGAGACTCAGGGGAGACCACATTTCGGTCTACAACTTCTTTTTGAGGGGAAGAGGAGGGGCACGCATTGATCTCTTCTCTATGAGACAACCCATGGGAATGGCCTGAAGTTGTGTCCAGGAAGGTTTAGGTTGGATATTAAAAAAGATTCTTCCCCTGATGCTTAAAGTTTTAGCTTTCATATTTTTCAGATTCTGTGCTGCCTTAGTATGTGNGAGGCAGGACTTGAACTCAAGGATCCTTGAGGGGGCCTTCTAACTCAGCTTATTCTGTGATTTTGTGAGTCTGTGGGTCTGTGATTCTGATTCTCTTCTCCTCTCCTCGTGGTAGAGCTGTTAGTTTGCATTTGCAAGCTGGAAAGTCCTTTTTCCACTGCAGAATGAAATACTGTTCCTGTTAGTGGGCTAGTACTGCACAGTTCTGCCTCAAGAAGGTTTCACATTCCTTAGATTCTACTCCTCACTCCTGTTTGTGATTTTGTAGCAGAAATGTTAGCATTCCAAGGTTTACAAAGAGGAGATGTGAGGCTTAGAGCCTGTAATTGCCCCAAACCAATGCGTAAGCAAGCTTGTCCTCCATACTGTATTCAGAAATTTAACTCACCTTTACAACACAGATAGCACAGCACTTAGTCTTTCCCCTTAGTCAGGCATGAGAAAACTACAGCCTTCCCATGCATAGGTGTAAAAGAAGCCCAACTGTGCACATGTACCAAACTGAGCCTGAGGTACAGGCAGGCATAGAAAATAGCAACTTTTGTAATCCTCATATTTCTTTCAAGAAAAGGAAAGTGTATGGTTGTGCAGGTCTTTCACTGGAATAAAAATCCTTTTATTTGAGTTCTTTTCTTCATATCTTGTCTTTAACTTAATTTGTGGTCTGCCTTGCAGCTCTTCAGGTTGCCTTGCAAGTGCAAGGACTAGTACAGACCAGCTCTATACGTAGTGACTATACTGGGTACAGAGCAGAGAAAACTGATCACAAATGCATATAAGTAGAACTGACAGAGAAACAGGAATTTACAGAGTCAATAGATGATGCTGAGTCAAATCTTAGCCCTGGTATTCAGATGAGACTGAGCCTATTTCTTTGTATGTCCATGTATGTTTTGAAGTGAAATATCCCAGACAATTAATGTCTCAGTTTTCCAGTCCTGGCTATTCCGGTAAAGACCACCACCCTATTTCTAATTCTCAGTTCCCTGAGCTGCAGAAAAATAGTGTTATTCAAGTTTTAAATCTGGCTTGATACCTGATACCTAAGTAGCATGCTAATAACAAGTTCACAACAGCTTTTTTTCTTTCTTAATGTGTTAGCTGTGGCAATTTTGGTTTAGTCTTTTTAATTGCTCAAACATACCCCAAACAAACATAAAATTATTTGACTGATACACAGCATTTTCCCACAAAAGTTCTTTCCCTGGATTTTCACACTATTTCTTGCAACTTCGTACTCTTTTTTTCCAGCATGTGCCATTCCTAGCTGCCCTGCTTGGTGGGTTCTACTTTGTAGGACCTCCAAAACTATTCATCATTAAGGCCTGATTTTCTCCCACAATTGTAGGACTTTTGTAGGTGCCTTTCTACCATTTGCAGATATGCTCAGGAATTAAATCACTGCTGTAATTAGAAAAACTGGGCAGTGTAACTTGTCCTTTTCCTCTGACTACGCTGTAAATGTTCATGTGGGGACCTATCATACTCTGACATATCCATATGGGTACCAGCCAAGAAGCCAAGTAGTTCTACTTCACTGAAGACATCAAGGAACGTAACTCCAGCTGATGCCAATATTTTTAAGGCATTGATTGAGTGAATTGAACTACTTCTATTGTTACAGTGGTGTTTTGAAATTAGCAATAGCTTGCAAAAGGAATCAGGAGTTCTCCTCCATACATGTCTCTCGTGGCCAGGTATGTACTTCAGGCACCAATGCACTGGTTTCCAAGCGAGCTGTGAATATAAAGTACTAACAATCAGGCCATCACCCTAGAAGTGCAGTCTCTGACATGGTCTTGTTACCCCAAAAGCAAGAGACTGGTGCATATAAAGAAATTTTAGCATTCTTCACCTAGGATTTAAAGGCTTCCCAAATACAGATGCCATGCCAGGATCAGGCTCATTTCATCACCAGAGTTTGTAGAAACACACTGTGGAAAGTGGCTGTTTTCTCTAGTTCCCGCACATGAAAAGGCCTAAATTTCTATGAGTGCCTGTAGAAGACATTAATTTTTTGTGTTTCTTAATAACTTTTCGTTGAACAATTTACCCCTGCTCTGTCTCATTAGTTTCTGAGACAGAGCAGCCAAGAAGATTGCTGTTTTATATGTTTCTCTTTTCTTTACAGCACAGAATTGAGAAGATGTTTGAAGGGACTCGGCGAGATCTGAATTAAGTAGCCATCTCAGAGGAACAGGGTTAGTAGTATACAGTAAACCAGTGAGGTATATGCAGCCAAGTTTTACTGGAAACAGTCAGCTCAGACTAAGTTCAAACTCCACTGATGTAACCTACCTTCACCTAGAAGCTCTGTGAATTCATACACACACACACACACACACAGAGGATTTCTTAGCATTAGGTGCCTATAAGATTACCTGGTGCCTTCTTACAGACCTTTTTGCAGGACATAGATTGTAGACAGGATCTGGTCAGGACAATAAATTGCATACAGCTCAAACCTGCTTTTTTCCACTAGTTAATGTCACTGGTTCACTTAACTGTTCGTTATATAGACCTCTGCGTGTCAGCAGGAAATGAATGTTCAAAAACACTGACACCTCTGCTTGTAACAGTGTTCAAGTACTGCTGTGATTACTGCAAAACAGGTAATTGACAGTCATAGGATACATGGCTCAGTACTGCCATATTCAAATTACTGCTAGAATACGATCACGATTGTCTGCTTCATTCATCATTAATAGCAGTAATATTCCTGGTGCCTTAGACACAAAACCGCAGAAAAAGTCTGTAAAAAGCATTGGGTAACTCCCTCATGACATCTTACCTCTTGCCAGCACATCTGCACCCATGATGCAATGGGGATTTTAGGAAGCCATCCTACTATTAAATGGATGCAGCTCATGTCCCAGCCCTGAAGCCTACCTCACCACAGGCACTGTGTAAGTGGCAGTCATATCTTCTGGTCGTAAGTGTGAAGGGCTTTGGGAATGAAGAAATCTTGCCCTGTGTCGTACAGCTCACCTTTCTATTCTTGAAACAAGACAGTCAGCTGCACTGACCTTGCAGGAGGAAGGAAGCAGCTCTGAGAGGTTTCAAGAACATTTCCATGATGCAGGTAGGCTGGGAAAGGAGAAGAGACTATGAGTAGTAATGGAGAAGCAATGGAATTCCAGAGAAGCATCTCATCTACACCTGCATGGTAAACAGACACAGACATAGGGAAAGCTAAAGGTACGGAAAATGATGCCTTCCCTTCATCCATCTATCAAAACAATACACATTGCCAGCTTAAGCATGACAAAAGACCTGGCAGCGTGGAATGGCGGGGTTCTGTGTACAAACAGCACTTCTTCTTAAATCTATTTCCAAATTACTAAAACAGACACTTTCCAGAAAGTGAAAACAATCACTCTGAACAACTTTTTGAGTTATCTTAATTTGGTAAGAAAATGGTTTAGAGAGTCCATGTACACAAGGGTTCTGCTCTGATACAGCTAAGTGAGTTTATGGTTCAGCTGGTCCAGTTTCAGTACATGAAGGATTTGGTAGTTAGATGCAGGGGACTCTACTAACTTCACTGAAAATATTTCTGCTTTAATTACCTTTCCAAGACAAGGTATCTACTGGTCTCTGAAAGACACATCTCAGTTACTGGTTTCCTAGCTTTTAGAAGCTGTTTTGGGGAATGGACTGGCATTTTTATGCTATTTCTGATCAAGAGTTGATGAGTTTCTGCTCAGGGAGCAGAAAAAGTAGATAGCTCTAAGCCTACATGATGGAATTACCAAGGATAGAATATGACAATTACAGTAGTTTCCTTTTTTAGCATTGATTTTACTCAAGACATTGTAAATTTCCTAATTATATTAACAGAATGTGTGAGTAGAGATGATAATAAAGCTAGAGTTTGCAAGAAAAGACATGGCCCTTTTCATATACCTCCTAAAATGTTCTCAGGCTTGGGCTCAGGAGTTGCCCAGTTCTACTGTGATAGAATATTTTGCCAATATTTTGATTAAGCAAGGTATAAGTGCAAGAAAGTAGGTACAAAGTATTAATACTGCACTAGTACTACCAGGAGATCTACCAGAGATCTACTAGTACTATCAGGAGATCTATTCAACCATGAAGGAACCAAGTTAATTACAGTCAGGCTTTTAGATTCTAGAAGAAGTAACACAAGATGAAGTTGCACAGGAAAATGCAAGCAGACTGTATGTCCTTGGTGCACTCATACCAAAGTTACACCATCCATCTGTGAGAAGCTCCATCACTGCGCTTCAGTACACTACTTTTGGTATTTGAAAGCTAACTTCATATCAGATGCCACAGCTGAGTAAAAGCGTCCTTCCCACAAGCTCTTTCAGGTTGCAAATTTGGGCCAATGGTTTTTGTGCAAGTTTTTACATAGGAATGAAGGGCGGATACTGACAGACTAAACTCATCCTTGCCAAGCAAACTGGATCACAGCTCATCCTGAGAATTGCAAGAGTAATGAACTTTATAGAGTTCAGTCATGCAAAATGCTGAATTCCTTCAAGGAGGGCTCATCTTCCTGAACTCCATAAACCTTGGTTCTTAGGCAGAGCTTTTCACCCTCTTGGTAAGAAAGGCAGACCTGTGAACTAAGCATTTCCATGGCTTAAAGTTGTCCTCAGTCCTTCGGGATATTTATGCTCTACACAAGATTGTATCCATCTTTGTAGGCACTAGCTTAAGGAAAAAGCTCCACATGGAAGTTAGCAGACAGGAAGAAGGACTCCAGAAAGGATGGACTCCAGGAAGGACTCCAGGAAGGACTCCAGGAAGGGAGNTATGGCATTACATGAACCACCTGCTCACTATAGTGATTTCATAGCTTAGAAATGAACAAAGAAACCAGAAAAATGGCTTGCCTCTGCCTTCTTTCTGCTTTATTTTGACTGTTGTCTGTGTGAGGTTGACACAGTGTTGCACTCTACTCTTTCTGTTGTGGGAAATAGAAACTGCACACATTTGACAGCATCAGGTTCTTCCCTTTCACAGCAGTGTCAGAAGGACGAGTCCTTTTTGCAGAATGGGGAGGGCCCTGGTAAAGACTATCAGAACACTCACACCATTTCTGGATATTTGTGTCACTGACATCACCAGAAAGAAGTACTTAGTGCAGGCCAGAGGATGTTATTATAATGTTGTTGTAGCTGCATTGCCTTAATGTTATGTGAGTTCCGAAAATATGTGGTGAAGATTTATGTCTATCTTCTCAAGTATGAGTTAATTTAACAGCATATTCCTCTGCCCACAGAACCAGAGCTCTAAAATACTGCAGTGGTCTCCATGGAAATAGACACTATCAGCTCTGTCTACTGATGGTAATATTTTTAGTAATGAAGGAATTAACATTTTATTTTTGTACAGGCACTTTGGAATAAAACCATCTTATCTTTCAATTCCTCCCAGCCTCTTGCACATGAAAATATGTATAGCAGCTGTCCACAGTCTCTTTGCTCTCTTCTCCCTACCTTTCTTTCCCCAAAAGAAATAATTCTTTTGGAGTTTTCTTGGTTGGTTGGTTGGTTGGTTTGCTTTGCTTTGTTTTTGTGGGTTTTTTTTTGTTTGTTTGTTCGTTTGTTGGGGTTTTTTTATATAAGGCCTGGCAGTTGCAGCAAGGTCTTCCTGCTGAGAATTTCAAAAAAGAAGGCTTTTTTCTATTTTCTATTGCTGATAGAAGCCAGTATGCCACTGGCCTTCATAGCTACCTGGGCTCACTGCTGGCTCATGTTCAGCCTCTGCCAGCCATCACCCCCAGGTCCCTTTTCCCCATGCAGCTTTCAGCCACTTTTTCCCCACCCTGTAGCACTGTACGGGGTTGTTGTGACCAGAGTGTAGGACCTGTCATTTAGTCATGTTGAACCTCTTACTTTTGGCCTTGGCCCATCAGTCCAGTCTGTCCAGATTCCTCTGCAGTGCCTTTCTGTCCTCCAGCAGATCAGCACTGCCATCCAACTGCCAATTTACAGAAGGAAGTCACATCTAAACAAATCATTTATCTACTGCAGCAAATTACAGTTTTATTCTGTCCTTGTAGAACCAAGTAGTCTGAGCACTAACACTACTGAGTTTCCTTTTAAATTTTCTTTTTTTATGGTTTTGTTTTGATTTTGTTTTGTTTTGTTTTTCCAAACAGCTCAGATATCTGCAACGGGGAAAAAAATACTTCTTTTTAACCTTTATGTTGTAGGCTGCCTTTGAGAAAAAGGGTAATGGGAGATCTGAGTCTGACAGTGGCAAGGAACTAAGAGGCAGGAAAGGGTATTTCATTAATATTTTCTTCTGAGGAAACAACACACAATCTCTGGTAAGGAGCAAAATTAGTCTGCTCAATTTTCATTACAGAAATGCTGGATTCTGCTTTCCTCCATCCACTATAAGGCATTCCATTTCTCTCCAAGATCTTCCTAGTTGCCTTCAGTGCCATCACTTCTGGCTTAAGGAGGAATTCAATAAAATGGTGGGAGGCGAGGCTGCAAAATAGAGAAAACTGCTGAAGTGTTTTGTTTCTGGGTTTGAAATCTCTCTGTTCTTTGCATTTGGGAATGTGACAGTCTCAGAACTGCAGAGATGCTGCAATTTCCTCAGAAGAAAAACATATTTCAGACTAAGCTTCCCTGTATAACATTGTGTTTGCCTCCAAGTTGAAGATGAAAACCTAATCAACTGTCCTCTCTTTTGGTACAAAGGTGTAAGAACTAAGGCAATTGGTATGAAACCCTGGCCCTTTAGTTACCTTGTCCAGAAGCACCTGCACTGGGAGCAGTGAAAACTGACAGCTATTGTACCAAGAGCAAAGACCTATGTAAGTGGGGATATTTTTGATAACAGCATGAAGGGAAAGACTAATGTCACATCAAGTAGGCGACAGCTTTTCTCCCACTGTGTCCCAGCTTCTGGTTTCATGGCTTCAGACCTCCTCAACCACAGAAAGTGTCTTCTTTCCTTACAGTCTATGAACTTTTCATCCCTGAATATGTCTAGCTGGTTTTAAAGTTTAGTTTTAAACAGGTTCAAAGAGCCCCGTGTCAGTGATTATAACTCAGTCAAAATACATTTCCTTATGGCCAGAACCTGGCCCTGCTTGGCTTGGACAGCATGCACAATGCTAAGCAGCTGCAGAGGTCTATTACTTGGTTTACATAAGAGCTTTCCTTTGAATCCAACGTTAAAATCATGTTCTGTTCTCTTTGAGCCCAGCTGTACACTGAGATCTACAAGCATCTCAGTGGCTTTGACACCCCCAATTGCTATGTATCTGCTTTTGTCAATTTGTGGTGCATCAGCTGCAGTTACAGAGTGACATTTTGCTGGTACCCATTGAGATGGCTGTTTTCCAGTCTCTTGGTGAAGACTGGATCCAGGTCTTTACCCACACACAGCTCAGAAGAAGAAGAGATAGGATGGTTGATCTCAGAGAACTGAAGATTTAGCTTAATTATTCAGAGCTCACCAGAAGTCCACTGTAATAACCATCAAGAGACAAGGAGTCAAACTGACATTGAAGGCTTTGGCAGAGCAAGCTTAGACAGAGCTGAGGCAGAGCTTATTTCTGAATTGCTACAGCTCACAGCATCATCTCCTTTTTTTGGCAGATCCCAGTAGTGAATTCTCATAAGACAAAAAGTACTACCAGGCCTACTTTTCAAGTAATATTGAATCAAAATACCAAGTAATAGTTTTGCATATTTGGCTGTCTGATATAGAGAGAGATGGCACACACTTGGGAACATCTAGTCCTAAATTTCTCAGAGAAAGCAAGTGAACTGGACACAAGGCAGATTTGACACAGGAAATTTGCCAGCTGTTTTATTTGCTCGCCACTCCTAATAGTATGCTTATCTCACCACTGCCAGTTCCTGAAATCTAGACTTCTCACAAAGGGAAAAAGCACTAGTTGCAGTCTCCATTTTGTTGGAGTACAGGATGAGTACTTTTTTACCCTGCAAGACAGAAAGGCTTAATTGGCCACAATTAAGGAGATCGGCTTTATATTCATGACAATAAATTCAAATCATTTATCCCCTGGTGTGTCCTTACTAGTCTTTTGGAAACAGATCTAGTTTTTAATTGAAGTCTCAGGAATTTAAAATTTCATTGCTGTCAGTGGAGCCAAGCAGCTGTCTTTCTCAAGGAAGAAAAAGAATCAAAGAACATTCTTCCAGCTTTGTCACAGATACACTAAGTAGCCACAGTTCTGCAGATGCCTTCTCTGAAAAGCAACAATATGAAGTGGGGCAGTAGCTGACCTTGAATAGTTCTCAAATAGTCAAGAGCTTTGAAGCAGGATGAAATGTCTTGTGAGAAATCAAAGACATCAACAGAATGGCATTTGGCATAACTTTAGACAATCAGGCTTAGGCTCAATCAATCTGCCTGGGACCAGGAAAATTAGGTCCTGCTTTTTCCCCCATAACCCACATATGCAAAAAAGCGTGTCTCCTTCCCTATCTCAGGTTCCAATTCCATTGATGTTGGCCCTAATAAATGTTCACTCTTTCACGTGGAGAATCATGGTGTTTTCCTGTAGCGATCTCTTGAAGTGGTATTTTTAGAGGAGCCTGAACTGCTCCAATTCTGTTCTTACTGCAGTCAGCCAGAATTTCACTGGTAGAACTGTTAGCAGTCAGGCAAACCAGAATTTGATTGCAGCTGTCACAGAGTGCAGTTGGGCCAGTGCTGTGAGGCTTTAAAATGCAATCCCTGGTGTCATAAGAGAAGATAAAAGCAAGAGGAGAGGAGGGAAGTTACACACAAGTTTCAATCCAGTCATATGTCTGTTCTCCTACATCCAGGGTAATGTGATAAATTTAATAGTGGACCCTCACCACTTCCTCTCTTTTCTTTTCTGTTCTAGAACCCTGCCATACCTAAGAACTCTTGTTACGAGAGTTATTTTCAAGCTACGGTTTCTAACTATTTTATGGCCCCTGGAAGATAGTGAGAGTCACATCTGTCAGCACTGGTCAATAGAAAAGGGAAAAGCAAGATGTTTTGCTAGTTACATCAGATCTCTTCTATTACTTTTTCCTCCCCTCAGTGTTACACTCTGAATACTGAAATCAGCAGTCATCTCTTCATTGTCCCCACCCAGACAAAAAGAATCTGCTCTGGCTCTGGATAAGCTTTGGATCTATGAGCACGAACCATCCCGTGGCAGTAGTGGATCTCTGTTGAGACATCTTTACTGCAGTTCCATGTATGAGCCTGATACTCCAGTGAAGACAGCCCTATTTCCAGTCCTGAGCATCACAGTGTCCATATCCAGAGTTTAGATTTACACTGAACAAAAGCAAGAGTGGAAGGAGGAGGGGAAATACACATAAAAACCTGCTATTGACTCTATTGTCAATAGAAGTAAGTCTCAGTCCTGCCGGCATTTAAACTTGTGCCTGCTTCTTTCATAGTTTCAGCCTTGAAAATCTTTAAGTCCACTGGTGCTAAAAATCAGTTCTTCCCAAGTGCTACACCTTGTCAATCATGAGAGACCAGAGAGGCCTTAGAGAGGGGAAAAGAACAAAAAACATGGTGTCTCAGAGCTACACATCTATTTTTCTAATGCTTAGCTAAGCCCTAGTCACTCAGAAAGTTTTGACACATCAGCATAGCTGAAGTGCAGACTACTGGTAATGCACGTGAAAATATTATTACCTTCACTTATTGCTCCTCTTAGGTAGCATGAGTGTACTCCAGGCAGGTATGGAAAACAAATCTCTTTGTAAACAAAGCTGTTTAAACAAACTGTAGTGCTGTTTCTCTGCACCAAATTTGCACTTTAGTCTAGTTCAATCCCTTAGATGCCTGTACATGGATGTTAAGCATGAAACAAAGGCTTCCTTGTAAAATGCCATATTGCCTACTGAAGCAGACAACAAAAATTTCAGACCACGGAAAAATATGACACAGTGTTTTATTTAATTTGATGGATACTTTTTTGTGTGTGTGTATTGTATTAGTTGATTTAAAGCAAAGCATAACAGAAACAGTGCAATATCCACCTATTAGAAGAACTCAGCAATATACTCCAGGACTTAATGGGCTATTTAGTTTTCATGCACCTTCATAATTTTTTAGTTCTTCCCCTTCTCCAACACACAGAACCACTGTGCACAAAAGGAGGTATGAAATGAGAGATATTTGCCAAACTGCTCAAAATTTTATTCAAGTGCCCCCTCCTGTGGATATAGAGCTACATGCAGCCAAATAACAGTTTTAGAGGCAATTTAGAATTTTACTTGAGGTTAGCTAACAAAGAAGAAGAAACAGAAATATTTTGGTGAATGAGGTTGAATTTGGTCCTGTGAATGGGTCAGATTTGGCTGGCTTACACCACAGCTTTGGCTTTGAAAATACCTTTTGTTTTAAGAATAAGTGTTGGCTCTTGGATGCACTCCATATATCATCTCCTTTGAAAATCGTAGTTTACAGAAATGGTTATATAAACTCAGTCCAACTCTTGACAGTAATGTCAATGATAAGAGTGACAGTGATCATCTCCATACCTAATCAAATGAGCAAAAGTGCAAAAGAAAAGCATTATCTGAGGAAGAATAACCAAAAATTATCTACTATTGATTGGTTTCTATTGCAGAGATATCTAGAAACAGAAATCCTGTCAAAACACTATGTAGTTGAATCAGGGGAGACTTAACAGAAGCATATTTAGTATTCTTCCAACCCAATCTATAGTAACTAGTCAGTAAGAGATACTGATGGTGTTTTCTAAACATGACCTTGGTCTCAAAAACAATTAGCTTACTAATTTCCCCAAAGAATCTGCTACCATTTTCCCTATGCAGGATCTGCTCTTCACAAGCCAAAAACAGTTAATAGGCTGTTCTTGTAAACAACAAAAAGGTGACAAATCCAGGCCATGTGGCTGGCTGCTTGCTTTCCCTCACTTTCCCAGGAAGAGGCCTCAGTCACTGACCAGAGTAGAAACATATCTGTGTTTGTGAAAGTTCTTTTTGAGCTCGACTAAACTTCCAGCATTGAATTCACGAACCACACTATTTGTGAATCTGGCATCGCTAATGTGGCTGAATTTCTGGTGTAACCCACACTATCTCTGCACCTGGGATCTCACTGAACATGACCAGACTTACAGTGCCTAGTTGTTTACAATCAGAAATGAAGCCCAGATGCACCCAGCCCTCTGATCTCCCAGGACCAGCTGGAATGCCAGAGTTTATCTTCTGCCAAATTTCTATGCTCTTAATGCAACACTTGTCACAGGAGAGAGGACATGGGGGGGACAAGCAAGTGCCTTTCAAGGGACTGCCCTGGCTGTGTCCTGGGCAGATGTGCCCAGCAGGGACTCAAGAGATACAAAATGCCTGTACCAATAACAGTTCTGGGAGCCATGACACGTGGCGGCAGCTGAAGTGGGGCTTGTGCCAGCGCCAAGAGTCCCTGGGGAAGCACATGGCCACACTCTAGCACAGCAGCCACAGGTGGAAAGGAGAGATGGATCTTAAACTCCCTTGCCATGGTCAGGGGACACCTTCCACTATACCAGGTTGCTCAAAGCCACATCCAGCGTGGCCTTGAACACTGCCAGGGATGTGGCATCCACAGCTTCTCTGGCAATCTGTTCTAGTGCCTCACTACTCTGACAGTAAAGAATTTCTCCTAATTTCTAATATAAACCTACTCTGTTTCTGTTTCAAGCCATTCCGCCTTTCCTATCACTTCATGCTCTTGTAAAACCTCCCTGTTCATCTTTCTTGTAGGCTCCCTTCTGGTACTGGAAGGCTGCTACAACATTACCCCAAGGCCTTCTCCAGCTGAACAACCACAGTTGTCTCAGCCTTTCCTTATAGGAAAGGTGCTCCATCCATCTGATCATCTTTGTGGCCCACTCTGGATTTACTCTAAAAAGTCTGCATCCTTTTTGTGCTGGGGCCCACAGAGCAGTCCATAGTACTCCAGGTGAAGTGTCAGAAGAGTGGAGTAGAGGGCAAGAATCACCTGCCTTGACCTGTCACAATTCTTTTACAATACTGAAGGGGGTAATGTTAGTGATGGTGATTCCCGCTTGCTTCTATATCCTTGACATCCCTGTATTAGTTGCTAGCATGCATTCAATTCCTCTTCTGTTCATCACCTTTTTTCTCCAGGATGGGATTAAATTTGGTTACCATTCATGGTACATAAATTCTGCAATATTTTTGCACATGCCTCGGGAGCCTGGGCTCTCTTTCCTGTACCACACCTTCTCTACTTGTGCAGCAGTGCACAGAGACCACAACGCACCCCTCACCTAAACACAGCAGTATGGCACTGCCCACATACACTACGCCCCTTTTATTGCAACTCTGCAGTGCAGCCTTTCTGTTCTGGTATCCCAGTATCCCTACTGTGTGTAGAGGGCTGCTGCTTAGGCAGCATCGGGGAGGCTTGTCTGCCCATTCCCAGTTCAGCTTATTTGGATGAATTGGCTTGTTGGTGCAGATTCTGCCACAGTACGGAAATGTCTGGAAAAGTTCGGCTCCATCATGGATTTTGCTTATGAGTGCTTTAAGCATTTTCCCATCTACACCTTAGAAGTCTGTTTTTAAAAATACCAGTTTGCAAGATCAGAGCATGAGTGCACCTGCAGCAATAGGTACAGATGCAAGGAAGAGCCCAGGAGACGTGAGAACATGTCAGCTCAGCTGCTAAGAGCAAAGCACTGACTTTTCCCATGCAGACATCGGTTGCTTCAGTTTACATGATGCTGTGCAGACAGTACTTAAGCAGCATCCACTGCAGGTCACAACAGCTAATGTTCCACCACCCACACATGCACACACCCGCACTCATGCTGATTAGAAGCAGCATGTTTATTACTTAGAGAAATTTAGACCATGTTTAGTTTACTTTTGCAGATATAAGAACTTTAAAATACATTTGCATACCCCAGAAGTTGTCAATTTAACATTCTTCAAATTTGGGGGGATAGAAACTGGAAAGATTCTTTTCTGTAGAGGCAGCAGATTTCTGACAGTGGAACTGATCTTTCAAATCAAGAATTGAAGAGGACCACACCATAGCTAAGGAACACCTGATTCATAAAAGGTCTCCCTTTTTGTATGTAGTTGGCTTTGTAAAAAGAGAGAGACACCCATATGAGTCAACAGCTTAGTATAACTGAACTGTTCTCCCTCCTGCTCAAAAATCCTTGAATATACAATCTTTATTTTCCTTTACTTGCCAAAGAGCCACCACAGTTTCTCAGGAATCAAAAGTATGTAAATATAAGCCCTCTGGACAAAATATAACTGTTTAGCTTGTAAGTGTCCCCTGAAAGGACACAGTCAAAAAACAAAGAGGAAATCAAGTGGAAAGACATACTAGCTTGAATAAGAATGATGTTAAGATTGCTCTGGGCATCCACATCCCTGTGGCTGTGTGCTGTGTAGCTATATATCACATCAAACACAGCTTCAGTAGCTACTGGGACAGGCTGTGTTCAGGTACTTTGAATGTCACACAGAACACAGTGCTCTCAAAGGCATTGGATACCCAGCAAGCTTGAGTTCAGACTGATTGCAGAATGCTAAGGTCCTTGCAAAATCAAAAACAACTAGCAGAGTTTATATCTATTTAAAATTAGGTTATGGTATTCTCAGAAGAACAGACACTTTAAAAAATTCAATATTCCAATCCCATCTATTTCTCTAAAACAAATCAGTGCTTGATGATGGCCACATGTACCTATTAAATATCTCAGTATTTTGTTTTCACACACAAGTACAAAGTCTCTTTCAAAAAAAAAAAGAAACTTCCTCTCTCAAATTTCCTGTCTGTATTAAAGTAATGCCCAGTTTTAATAAGAACAAGCATGTAGCATCCCTTAAGTCATGAACTAAGAGTGCAGAGAGTAAGATTTCTTGAAATCCTTAATGTCTGGTTTTGGATGCAACTAACTGGCAGTGAAAGAGACATTGAGAATTCTCATGTAGTTTCATGCCTTGATGTGTATCTGCTGTGTACAAACACACATCTAAACAGACACCAGAAAATGGTGCCCTATGAGTTCAGATTTTTTCTAATGTTAGTTGTGTATATATAGTCTGAAATTCCTTTCTGAAAGCCAGTGTATTGCAAACTGGGCTTTCACAAATGATTATGACTTGCCTTTAGTCTGCTGAAAGTCTGAGGGAACAGGGCAGGCAAGAACAATCCTTGTAATCCAGAATTCTGAAAATAGTTTAAAAAGATCAAGCACTTGACATCTAGTCACCTTAATCACAATGATATCCCAGCTCCTGGCCCTTTCAGACTCTGAATACCCTAACTTCCTCTTTCACTCAGCAGAGCTGCAGAGCTAAGGCAACAATGCACCATCACCTGCAGACCTCTCCATTGGCTAGCTGTTGTCAGAGGCACCCTGGCATCACAGCCAGGTGTCATGCAGTTGCACCCAGACCACTACCCTGCCAGTATGACAAGCATGAATGAGGGGTTTCGCTCACCATTCTCCCTTGTGCTTCCCTCCGGCCCACTCCTTGGTTGTGTCCTTGCACCACAAGGACTTGGACTACTGGCCAGCTCTGGCTCGCCCTGCAAAAGCAAATCAAACTGGCATTAGCAGTGTGAAGAGCCATCTCCCTGACAAGCTGCTTAGATTATAAAATCAAACACAACCTAGAGCTTAAGAGAAGGGGGGTTAATTTGTTCAAGGTATCAATGGCTAGCAACTAAAGAGGGGCCAGGAGGACAAATGAACCCAAAATCCTGCTGGGTCAGCACTACGTTGTTTGAGATGGAACCAGTAAAAAATTTTCTTCTGCTGCAGCTAGATGGATGGATTCACATCCATGCCCAGTTCCAGCTGTACCACCACAGTGACTGCACTGAGTGAATGAAGCACACATAAAACCTGCTAATTCTGTATTTGTGGCTCAAGCTTTCTGACAGCATAATAAAAAAGTGATTAGTTGCATTTTCACTAGAAACAAATCTGAATGCCTCACCAGAGAACATCTTCAGAGTCAGAGAAGAGGTTTAAGGTCAGATATTTACAAATACCTTAAGATATTGGGTGTTTTGGTGTCTGAAAACATTGTGCTATCGTTTGTGTGCTTTCAGCATTGGGAATCTTCAGAAGCCATGGGCATTAAGATGGCTGGATAATTAGTGTGAATTTTGTCTGATGCTGCCAGTACCTGAACACAATTGTACGCTTTGGCAGATTTGACATTACTCTGTAGACAGTATCAGTGACGTAGCTTAGGGATTTATACAACAATCAAGACTCCTTATCTTCTTCACCCACCAGCGTGTCAGGACAGCATGTACTCACAACAAGTTTGAGGCTTCATGCACATCTGTGGGGAGATTTACAGTGAGCATTTATTTACAGTGAGATTTACAGTAAGCAGTCCCAAGCAGAGGCAGTAAAGAATCTACAAGAGCTGAAGCAACCAGCCTTATGCATGTGCAAACAAGTAACCCGAATTCAGTGTCCCAGACAGTTTTTCAGAACACTTAAAATAAGTGTGAGGCTTCTTAGAATATGTTTGTGAGCAGGACAGTAACCTCAGTGCCATCCTGCGGTCACTGGATGTCAGAAAAGAGGAAAACTGCAGAAAGTCCATCCATTAGCTCCAATTTCCCAGCTTCCTAATGATACATAGGAAATGCAGTCTGCCTGGATAGAGCTAAACAGAGCTGCCAGTTCCTAATGCCAGCATATTTATAATTTTCACAGCAGTTATTAGGACTTGCTAATAGTGTTTGGGACCTGACTTAATGTGTGAGAATAAATTGTCAATTGTGGCTTCTCAGGGCTACAGAAGAGTCTGCCTAAACATGAGTAATTTGCTTGAATCTAGATAATCAAATAGGATTAAGATTTCTGGCCAGTCTTAGCCAAATATTCGCCTTTACTGCTCAGGGCTCTTTCCATCTGATGACTGAACTGCAATCATCACAGAATTTTATCAGCTGTTACGGCTGTTTCCTGAATAAAACTGAGCAGAAATTAGACAAATTGTTTACCCACTTGCAAATTAAGAATTTTGTAAGATACGAATTTATCAAAGTAATCAGACAAAAAAAAATTGTTCGGGAATAGTGTTTGCCTTTCAACTGCAAAATTAAAGAAATGGTCACCTAAAGACTGCTTGTTCTCAAGAGAATCACAGCATGGCAAGCCATTTCATCTGCTCCACAATGCAAGGGAGCAATGCAAGCAACCTCCCTGTCCCATTATCTTAGGATGGGCTGCTCAGAGAATTTACTCAAAACCATAATGTGACAAGATCTCAACAGCAGGTTTCATCTATCATTCTGTACTAGGATGTCCATCTCAGCACTTCAAGCAGCTATGACAGAAACAAAAGAGAGATGATAACCTCTTGCATCATGCATTTTTGAAAAGACTGTATTAAAGCTGCAGGTGCAGTACGTTATAGCATATTTGGATATTACATACCTATATATGACTTATTGACCTTATTGACTCAAGTGATCTAGAAAACTGCATTAATAATGCTTATTTTTTAAAGAATATACTTTAGTTGGACTTGAAGTTATGTACATATAACTTCAAGTTATATGTACATATATAGTAGCTCTTCCAGTTGCAAACCCACTGTCTCATGATCTTAGGAAATGCAAAAATTTGCCGCTACTTGCTAAGAAACAATAGCAAAGCAAGATTAAATATAATTCAAGCCACAGTTCTCTCTAATTTGGCCCAACAGGTTATGTTAATAATTAGGCAACAATCAAAGAGGATAGACAAAATCTTTGCCTCCAACTTCCTGCCACAGCACTTGCTTAACCACATAAGTAAATGAGGCAATGCTGACTGGGTAACAAACTTCCAACCTCAGTAATCCTATAACTGATAGTCAAGTGAGCTGATCAAACAGCCCTGTTTATCTGTAGACTGGTTTGGATTTAATTGGTATCCAGCTACTGAGGAAAAGCATTTTGTTGTTTAGTTTCAGATGATTCTGCAACCCAAGCTGATGACTTCTTCCAGTAACACTACTTTACATCAGACTTGAATAAGTTTCCGGGATGTGAGTAGATTTGTAAAGTCTTACAGAACTAAAAATACACAGTAGTAGCCAAGAAGGAGGCAAAAAGGGTCTGTTGTTGTAGTTGTAGTAGTAGTAGTAGTAGTAGTAGTATTAACATCAACATCAGGTATGTTTTTTAGCTTCAAATACACAAAACCAGGTAAAGTGTGATAATATTGCACTGTGAAGACTGAAGTACCAGACAGCAGGAATTCCTCCCTGCACATGTGGTAGATAAAATAAACCATTACACTCCCATCAGTTATTGGTCACTTGGTAATAATTGTGTATACATCAAAGGCATCTCCAAAAAGGAAGAAATGCATGTTGCTATTAACATTGCTAATGAAAAGCAACAGGCTTTCCCCCCTCATTTGTTGCTTAATGACTCTATTCCCAAGACACTCCTTACCCATCGTTCTCTGGTAGTAAAATAATTCAAAAGTCCCATTTTCTGTAATCTCCCAAGATCATCCAAATAGCAGTCGACATGCAAAATGCAAACATTTCTCTGAGGCATTCTCCTTCCACTATAAAGACTGCTGCACACTTCCCTCATGTTCCTGCTTTATCTTTGGTGAGATAAACACTAATGCTCAGAAGTTGCCCCAAACCTGAGGAGGTAAAGTTAAATGAGTTTTAGGCTGAGACATAGAAATTCTTGCAGATTCCCTTCTGCCTGCCAGTACTTCAGTATTTCAGTGACTCAAGTCTTCATGTTACTCTGCCAGGCAGTGCTAAGACCAGGTTACTCTACACTCTGCTGACTTATTTTTTCTGCCTACATCTTTGTGGCCTTTTGAAGCCCTTGTGCACAAACCTTACTTAGCCTGTATCTCAGGCTTATGTCTCAGATGCCTTTTTTATAAAGCAAGTATTTCTACCTCTGTTCAGTCTCAAAAGACCAAATCCTGGAATATTTGTTAGGAGACTGTTCCAAATTCTTCATGCCTTTGGGCATTGGTTTTCCCCATGAAGTCATGCAAGGGGTGCAGTATATTTGTTACGCTTATGACAAACCACCACAATTCAATGAGCAATTGTTCTCTCTTTTGTACTCTGTTTTCATAGAGAGTTTTTGAGTTTAGAGACAGCTTAAGGACGAATGCTGAACAGCTTTCTCACAAGCAGCAGAGGTGTCAGCAAAGGAAAGAAACTGGAAGAACCAGGAAAAACAAGGACTGATTTTAGATTGCTTTGCTACCAGCTTTTTCTGGTTGTGTTCTGGCAGCTCGTTTTCTCAAGTGCCTTTGACATGCTCACTATGAGGATGAACATACCCTAGACAAGGATTCTGCTGCCAGTATTCTTCAGTATTGCTCTAAATAGAACCCCTTTTCCCTTGCCAAGCTGTTTCCTATCACGTTTTGTGGGAGAGTATACTCTGCATCAAGCAATGTTGAGCCTTCATTCTCCTTTCCACTCCCTCCACCAGAAAACTACCACCTGAAGAAATAAGTCTTAAAACAATGTAATCTTGCTAGAATTTTGTGCTAGACCCTCAAGAGGTTTATTTTAATTTAATTGGGGTTAATGTGGGTTTAGCATATTAAAAAATTGGAGGGAGGTTGGGAGGTGGAAGTTAGCAGACATCCATAATGTAGATGTCTGGCATGTTTTTTGACATGGTGGATGGTGTTCTCCATCAAAGCTAGATTTAACCTGTCATGTTAGCAGCTAATGGATAAAGACCTAGTTGACACCTCTAAAAATGTAAGCGTAAGGAGGAACTCAGCTTCCACTGGGTTAAGGACAATTCCCAGTGCTTTTAAGTATGTTCCAAAAGACCTGAAAGAACAAAACTACCAATAGAAAGAAATCAAACAGGACATGGCTTTTGCGTCTAGTAGACAGAGCTACAAGGAGGTCCCATAATTGAAAGTGAAGCTGAGGAAAATCAAATGTTAAATTTTGAACATTTTCATCCATAATGGTAATTAATCATTGGCGCGTTCAACTAAACTTTATAACAAATCTTAACCACTGACATTCAGGCAGGCTGAAACACACCAGCTCAGGAAGAAAGAATGGGGAATACATAAAGCCTGCCTTCCTGGGAAGGCAGATTGGTTAATCACAAAGATTAAAAATCAAATCTTAACCTTCAAAGAACAGATGGGCCAAGATGGGAGACTGAAAGAAAATTGTTCTTCTGTTACTAGGACACATATTGTACTGAAGCATGCTGCTACAAATACTGTGGCCTCTGCCATTCACCTTACAATAAGTCCTGCTTTGAATATGCATTTGTCAGAAAAGAATATTTCATGTCTTCTGAGGAGTTCATCAAAAGCATGTGGGAGATGATAGGGATGTGATTAGCAAGGCTGTCCCCTGTCTCTGGAAGAAGATATCACTACAAGTCTTTCATTCACCTCTTCATACACATCATGATCATGCCACACATTTGGAACAATGTTAGGAGTCATTCCTTCCTCTTTTGATAACAGATATTTACAATAAAGTGTTAATTCTGAATTTCTAAGATGCAGATATCTTATCATAAAGCTCATCTTCCTTCTTATTGGTCTTTGGAAAGGCAAAAAATGACAAAAAATTGCGTAAAATATGTGTTTGGCTTGCGGGCACAGGGGGATTTGACTGTGGCTTTCAAAACTTCAGATACATTTTAAGTGTCCATTTTACACATATATAATTGAATTACATTCTCATGACAAGGCAATTTAGAAAACAGTGCATGCATTCTTTGTGAGAGGTGTGAGCTTCTTTTAATGGGAATTACCTCCACTGCAAAGTAAAGGAGACCCAGATTTCCGAACCCTGCCCACTGCAATGTCTGTTTCTTTTGATTTTGGAGGGAAGGAGAGGATAAGTGTCTGACCAGCTTCTTTGTAGTTTTGAGACCAGAAATAGTGGATATAAAACAGAACACCTTTTTTTTTTTCATTCGATATATTTAGGTTCTCCAGCTTCTCTCAAAAGATTTTACTTTCAAAGTACATGAATAGCTTTCCCTGCTGTGCCTTTAAACATGAGGACTTCCAGAACTGGAAAGACAGTCAGTACTTCCCTCACAGCAGATGAGCATTCGAGATCTTCGTGTTTGGCATTCCTAGCTGATTCTAGGTCAAAGGACTGGGAAGAGCTGGGAAACTAAAAGAGGGCAAAGTAAAAGATGTGTCTGGTTTCCCAACTGGCTAAATTCTCTTGCTCTGTTCCAGCCCAAGGTTCTTATCCCTCTGGCAATGAAGCCATACAGTGCACCAACCGATCACCAACCCAGATCAGGGCCATAGTGCTTTCAGAGGACTGGCAGTGTCTGTACTTCTCCTTTCCTTAGCAGCCAGTTGCCTTAGAGCTAACTGTCATTTGAACCAGAACAAAAAACAATTCAGGGGGAAACAGGTCCTAAAACTACCAGGTGGTTATTCCTAATTCTTGCTTTCCTACAGATTCTGGCAAGTCTCTGCATCTTACAGATTTCTCAGATTAGAGTTCTCTGTTTCATCCACTTCCAAATACATTTGGTAAATGGCCTTTGAATCCAGCTCAGGCTTCTGATTTCCCTTTCTGTAAGATAAGTTACTTTGCAGCTGCTGGCACTAATTCGATCAGTTAACTCATAGCATCAAAAAATTACATGTCAAATCTGTGAGTAAAGGAATAGGCATGAGAACTTCAGTTTTGTCTGGTGCATGACGAAAACCTCCCCAGCATTAATGCTTTTTGATGTAAAACAATCTGGTGTGATATTTATCAACACAGTTACACTGTCCAGTAAAGAATTTGTTGGAATCTCTCTTCTGCATATTCAACCTTTTTTTCTAGCTCACCAAATTACATGACTGGGAGAAAGGGAGCCATAACAGCAGGCAATCATCAACGGTGATGTAAGAAAGGAGTCTGGGTTTGTTTCCTTTCCTGTACTTTGGAATACAAGTGTCATTTAGTCCCTAAGCAGAAACCAAGTGGTGTTTATCTGCTGTATTATTTTATTGTGCTACCTGGCTCTCAGGGAAATGGGTGAACAGCAGAAGGGAAATGAAGCACTTTCTGTATCATGTACCTTCAGTAACGTCATAACTCCTGTGTGGAAGACCTGTTGCTCTGAGTTAAAAAAGGATCATGCTACTTTCAGAGTGACTCATGGTCCAATCTGTTCCTTTCTGCAGAGAAACAGCTTACAGAGCGCTGGCTCATCACAGTATAAAGCACTGTATCCTCCTACTGATATAGAATATGCTTAATTTTAAGGCTCTTCCTCCTTTCTGTGCAATTAACTAGTCAATGCTTCTCTTCCTATCTCTTCACTTGGGCTCTGGAGGTCACCGAGTCCTTCACCTTCAGCAGAAGGGCTAAGCAGGGTCCAAAGGGGACATAAATATGAAAAGCTTCCAGTGGGACTTACAAGGCAAGGCAGTTTGGATGTCCATCTCTGGAACAAACTGCTGATCAAAGTCTTAAACAACCTCCAGTGTTGTGTTGCATGTGACATATGGAGGTGTACTTTCAATGCTGACAGCTCTGCTTATCAGTTCTAGCAGACTTGGAGCATGCTACTCCTGCTGCGCTTACTGAAGCTTATGTTCATGCAACGTGATACAGAAAATTAAAAATCAAGCACCTGCTGACCTACATGTCACTGGTTGTCTGTGTGGGGTGTACTCTCCATCCTGCATCCTGCCACCTTCTCCTGCCAAATCCACAGGGACATGTGGCAAAAAATGACACCTTTGGCTGTAATGAGAAAAATCCCTCAAATATAGGATTGGACCCATCCGCCTCTGTTGCCTGCCCTTCAGTGGGACCACCTAATGTGGCTCTGACCCTCCTGTCAAGGAGAAAAAACTGAACCACTGCCTCACTTAACAAAAACAAAGATATACACTAGTTAATGAAAGAAATAGTGCTTTGCAGAAATCCTTTCTGATTGCAACCCCAATATAAGAAACTCACCCAAATAAAGAGGTTTTGCACTAAAGAAATATTAACAGAATTGGCAGCAGGGAGAAAATCAAAGAAATTTAAGCTGCCTGTGTTTTGGATTGTGCATGTTGGTAGTTAAGGTACAAGCCAGCCAGATCACTAGTACATCCATGCACGATGACCAGCTTTGTTTGCCATTAGGCAGAGTATAGTTTTGCTCTTTCATCCAAGAAATCTAAACTGGGATCAAGAATTAGGTAAGAGCTGCTCTGCAATGCAACAGAGGTCTTGACACTGGACAAAAAATCTCTCTAAAGAACACACAGCTGCTTTTCTCCAATGCTGCATGCCATTAGGCTATATGTTGGGAGCTATGGGTTGCTGTATGTGTTCTGCTCTCTAAGTAGCTACCTTTTCACCCCAACAGACCATTCAGACAGCCAGCTTCCCAGCCATGGATGGATGGAGCTTGGAGATTTGGTCACAGACACAAGCCAGTAGCTCTTACATGTACTTTCTTTGCAGGGATAGCTTTTTTCTCTGGTAGCAGGGGATCAAGGAGTTGTGCCTTCAAACATTTACCTGCTGACAGCAGCCACGTGGTGTCCTATCTGAAAGAGATGTTAGATACAGAAGGGAATTTTCTCTGTGAGAGAGCAGGGCCAGTGGGACAGCTGTGGGCAAAGGTGAGTTGTGCCTCACTGTGACAGCTGGGACACATGGCCTAGACCTTAGAAGAAGGTCTTAGAAGCCTTAGAAGGGAAGAGAGATAATTTCTAGCTACCAGCCTCCTTCTAACCACAGGTCTCTGACCATGACTGGCGCAAACCGTGTCCAGTCAGGCAGATACTGACCTTCCATGGGGTTTTGTCTGACCAGCTCATGCATACAGAAATGCTGTGTTCAAAAGGCCTCTTCTGGGAAGTGACGTTCGCAAGCTGAATGGAAGGCAAAAGAATGAACAGAAGCCTTTTGAACAGCTTAATGAATACATCTGCCATCCACATGAAAGATAGTCTTCCCTTTTGAGATATTTTTTTTTCTTTTGCTGATACTGGAAAAACAAAGGCTTGAGCACATCCTAGAATGAAAGACGAGGTCAGAGCAGTGCTCCATACCCTATGATTCCAGGTAAGTCTGTCCCTTAAAGAAAGATCTTACCAGTGTTTTACAAGCCTAGCAATGCCAATGCATTTAGAAGTGTAAGGAAATGTTACACAAAGGGCAACTAATTCATGTCAAAACCTACCAAAATAGTAGGTGTCATGGGACCTTCATGCCATTTAGGCAGATTCTTTCTTGTGCACACTCCTTTTCCTTGGCCAATACTAATGATGTGTAGAATGGCAGAATAACTTACATATATGTTAATTTACCTCTCCCAGCTATTTTTTCTTCAACTGCTATATAAAAACGTGTATTAGTTTTGCAGCAAACACAGTCTGGGCTGCTTTCCTCTGTGATTTTTTGTCACATCTCCTGCTAGACAGCCAGAGGAGCATGGATGTTCTGTGTTAGAAAGGTCACTGTTCAGACACCTGAGGAGGGTCTTGGTCACAGAGACAATGTATTTTCTTAGCAGACAATATGGAATCTGCAGAAATTTTTTCTGGTTTTTTGTCACCAGATGGTGCTCCAGCACTGGGCTAGTGCTACCTTGGTCACTTGCTGAAGCACCAAGTTCTCCTGAAGCTTGGGCTGCCTGCTCTCCTGAAAGATCAATTTCATTATTCTGGTTTGTAATTCTGATTGCCTTTGTCTTGGGCCTTTCTTCAGCAATGGTGAGTGAGCCCTCCACCTGCTTCTCAGTAGCAGTTTTCTCATTGAGTTGGTTACCTCACAGGATTTGTCCAAAACAGTTGGTCCATGGCTGTGACCTCTTGTATTGTTCCCACAACAGGCATTGTAGTTGAATCTGGCCATACTTCAGGACTCTTCTGTTCATCAGATCTTTTTTCAGAGCACGGCACACTTCTATCATGATTAGTCACTTATTTGTAAAGATACCAAAGCCTTTTCCTGGACTGGAGTTTTGTTTTAACAAACAAAAAACTAGACTGAAGACCAATCAGGTAGACAACATGTTTGACATGAGTGGAGTGACTTCCCTCAGGATGCTTTTGTTCCCACTTGAAGAGGTTGAACTTGGAGGGGAATCAGGCATGCCCCACACAGCACACAAGCTGCTGTGAGCTCACTGAGGTGGGCAAGGGCTTCAGGAAGTGCAGGAATGCTGGGGCCAGGAAGCCTGGTGCTGAGGAGCAAAATGTCAGCTCCTGAGAAAAAAGAGATGTCAAAGCTACAGCCTGTAAAGAGAGGACCTCTAGGGATGCCACCAAGCTGTTTCTGACGCCCCAGAAGAAATCTTGGTAGGCTACCAGGCAGTGCCCATAGACACACTGGCTTGCTGAGAGCACACTGAATGGAGCCAGACCTGTTTCAGCCAGGCTGCAGCTGAAGTTTCTCGTCTCACACTTGAGAACAATATAAACTCACTCCACCCAGTCTGGGAACAATAAAGTCATTTCCACAGACCACACCTGTTCAGTACAAGGGAAATCTGCCCCGCAAATGCTCACAGCAATGGGACAGCACGGTCTCAAAGAGGTTTGGGAAATCTGCCTTTTTAAGCTCAAATATTTTGGTAAATGACATCATCCAAGCTTCATGGATTTGGTTCTGTCCACATCTAGTGATAAAACCAGAGCATAATATAAGGGGCTTTTCAACCCAACTACTCTAAATTTAAAAATATGCAACTTTGTGCATGTCCACATTGTGATGACATCATGATGTTTACAATTCTTTAGGGGAAAAGGAAAGAGAAATGTCCTTTCCCTTCAGATGGCCAGTGCCTGGTCATGTATGGTGTCATGCAGTGGTTTGTATCCTTGGATTGCATTAGAACAAGCAGAGATCTGAAATCCACCCTCCCAAAATGAGTGTTGAACAACTTGCTTTGCCACTGAGCCAGGAGTTCCAGCTCAGGACTAAGACATATTTCCAATAGAAGTTTTTGGTGAACAACAGGAAACTTGTCAGGAAGAAGTTTTGGTAGAAATATGCTAGTTTTGAAATCTGACATTCTAGATAAGACCTGCTTACGCACTGACGGCCTCAAATCTAGTAGGTCAGGTAAAAAGAAGCACTTTTTTTTACCACTAAAGACCTGGATTATATCCCCCAAAATGCACATCACAGAAAATTTATTAAAAGTAACCTACTTTGGGATTTGTACTTCAGGTCAGAAAAAATATGCAGACTGTGCTAGCCTTTTCCTGGTATTTGTCTCTGGCTTTGTTTTTCAGCAAATCCGTTGATTACTCCAAGCTGGTAACCTCAGGTAAAGCAAGAAGTGTCTCTAGACCCTAAGACAGATTACATGAGAGCGGTTTCTTCTCATGCTAAGGACAAACACCCCACAGAGTCCTTCTGCTTTATGACATGGTTAAACATCATTATATGAATGCAATTTCTTGCTCTGTATATATACATATATATATGACACTAGTATATATATGTCATATATATATGTATATATATGTCAAGACCTTACTCTGTCTGCAGGCAGCCTGAAAGCATAGCTGATTTCTCTGAGAACTACTCTGTTCCTCTTAGAGGTATGCTAATTCCTATGTCCATTTTTATGACTGCCTATCAACCCAAGTAAATGAAGGGAGAGGGAATTAAATGTTATCCTATTTGACCATAGAAGATCCAATTAAAACTCAGCAAGTTATGCAAAATTTGGAGAAGTACTTTCCTTATTTCATTTTGCTTTCTAATTTGATGTGTGAAATATAAAATAACCCTTGGCAGTGGTTATTGTCCACTATATCACACTAAACCAGCAGTTATATCAAAAGATATGACAACATGCACACAGCATTTTTACCTCTGTGCATCTGATTCAAAGCCTGTCTGTGGAAAGAGTGTCATAAATACAGCCTAAAAACTGACTTAATATTTTGAAACAAATAAAGAAGAACATTTCTTTATCTCATCATTTTTTCTTACAAATCCAGATTCTTGGGAAAAAAACTATAATAAAAAGAGCAACTCACATTTGATAAAGGAATAATTGCAACTGCCATATCATCAGAAAATCACGGAATCATAGAATGGTTTGGTTTGGGTTGGAAGGAGCCATCTAGTTCCAACCTCCCTGCTATAGGCAGGGACACCTCCCACTAGACCAAGTTGTCCAGAGCTCCATTCAGCCTGGCCTTGAACACAGCTTCTCTGCCTCACCACCCTCAAAGTAAAGAATTTCTTTCTAATCTGTAATCTAAAGCAGATCTCATTGAATGGCTGGCACTCTGTCCTTCAGGTATGCCATGAAATACAGTTTTTGTGATACCTTTCTTGTCAGAGCCAAAGGTTCTTCTTATTTTACTTCCCTGGAATAGAAATCACATCCACCATCTTTTTGTTATTCAGTAATTCAGTTTTTCTGAATTAAGGAAAACCCAAGGAAGATGGAAACTAAACATAATGAGATGAAACAAGGTCCAGCATTTAGTTTTCATAATGAACTCTCTGGGATGAAAGTCTTGTTAGAAAAGCAAAATGCTTTTGGAAATAGAACTATGGGGGATAACCACTGTATAATCAGTTAAGCGATTTAGATTTTATAATAGATTTGGGAAGTTTTTAACTTTGTTTTTTTATTGACGAGACAATAAAAAACAGCAAGCAAATAGTAAATAATAGATAGCAAAACTTTCCAATGGTATCCATGTTTCAGAAAGACATGAGCAAGCTGAGATGCTGACACTTATTAGCATTGCCAAAGACATCCAACAGAGATGGTCAGAGACTCCTCCTAAAAAGCTGATTATGTGCTCCTGATCAAACCTTTAGCTCATTCAGCTGCATTCTAGAATGGAAGAGACATACTCAAGCTTAATGTGTGAGGCTATGTGGGGAGGAGCACTGGAGGTTTTCCAGCTCATATGCCAGTAACCTTCATAAAACGTTTATTCTCTCACAGCTGCTGAATTATTTTATTTCTGAACTCCCAAATTAACCATGCTACATCTACACACACATCCGCAGCTGCCTGTCTTGCCAGAGACTAATACCTCAGCCTGCCTGCCTGGAATGCAAGAAGAAGAAGAGGAGTTTCCTTCACCTAAGGCACTCACAAACACACGCCTCTTTTGCAGTATGCCAGACATCTGGGGACAGACAAAGCCCTGCTGTGCAGTTGCATGGCTTCCTTATACATCATACATAATAGACCCTACATGTACCCCACACTCACATGTAGGGTGCGTGTGACAGCTCCAAAACCTGGTATAGGACTGTGCTAGGCCAAGAGTCATTTCCCCAGCATTTCTACAGATGCTGTAGGGAGAGGAGAGTCCTTCTGCAACTTTTCCAATGGTAAACCAGTATCTATATTGCACACATAGCAGAAAGGCTAGCATTTTAGATGACACTTCTGCATTGTATACAATAGCCTACTATTTAAATATACAGCATCCTGGAACAGCTTACTTTCTTGGTCTTTGAAAGCAACCTAAGATGGAACACACTGTTAAACAGCTAAAAGAGAAACCAGGAGCATACCAGAGAGACTAAGGCAGACTGCTGTTTTCATGACAACACATTATTGCAGAACACTAAAACCCATGCTTGAAAGTAAGCATGAAAAAAAGCGCGGAAGCAGAACTACTTTCCTGTGGTATGTTTCTTCCATCATGTTTCTAAGCTGGAAGCTAAATGCCTAACAGAACTTAGGTCAGAATGCTCCTGAAGACTAGTGGAAGATGAAAGGGTGCATGTGGAGAGGTCAGCAGACTGTGATAACACCATCATGTTTTGTTACCACTCTTCCCTTTCAATGGTGAGGTTTTGTTTCAAGTGTTCTAAATCTCATTTTTTTTATTTTTTCCCCTGCTACCACAGTCTTTGTTTACAGGCAAGGAAATGTAGGGCCCACTCTCTTCCTCTGTCTCCCTTCCTGCTTAATTGTTTGATTTGGTGACACAGGGCGATTTGCTTGCATGGATCTGCAAAACTCTTTGCAGATCACCTCAAAGCACAAGAATCACATGTCGTCTAAGGAGACAAAGTTCTACAAGTTCAAAAATATCTAACAGACCACCTTACACGAGTCTGTGTTAAAACCTGTGCACTTATAACTTACAAATGCCTTTGTGATGGAGTAAATAATGGGGTTCTTGCTCCTACAGTCAAAGTACTAAGTGTGCATGGTTCGGATCTGCATAGCTCCCATGAAGTTAACTTCAAGTGATAATAGACTGCGTCTCAGACTTGCACAGGATGTGCCAAGGACTCAGCCTGGAATGCTGAACATCTCCCAGCTGCATTTGCTTCTTGCAGCAGAAACATGTTACATCTTTTAACACCAGCAGTGGGGGTATTGGCCCTCTTTAATTTCCTGGCCTGTAATAGACTTCTGTATGGAAAACCATAAGTTAGATCATTTAGGCTGTAGTAATTCTAAAAGCACATACCAGTGCATGAGCACTTGTTTATTTCATCAGTATAAAGCCAACTGCACTGGTTTCTTGTAGATACTTACACTAAAGCCGACACTCTGTGAAACAGCCCCAGTTATGTTTCTGCTAGCACAGGTCTTTCAGTCCATACCCATCCCCTACAGAGCCGCAGTCTACAAGGCCCCACTGACACCAGATAGATGACAGAGCTCAGAACAGTTGCCTGTGCTATCCGTACTGCTTGAATTCTAACAAACACAGAATGACCCAGCCCTTGTGCTCTTGACGGCTGTCAAATCCCAGCTTCCTCATAGGAAAAAAGTAAATGTGATATGTAAATGAGACATTGGTTATGGGTGTTTCAAATATGGCCCAGTTTTTCTCCAATGATTGCTTCAAGCATCACTAAATCTCTGGGAATCCTCTGCAACATAGATACCAGATGATGCTTTCAAACTTTTTATTAAGAACAGCCTCCAGACACTTGTCCATGCCCTTCCCTATCCCTTGGGAATACTGTAGGTCAATCAGAGTTGTTAGCTGTTCAGGTGCCATGAAAGTCAATCAATAGAGTGCCACAAACAGGAAGTTTCACTGAAATTAGGGCACCAATAATTAAAGAAAATCTACATTATAATTTCTTTATTCTGTCTTTGGCGCTGAGTGTGCTTCATAATACAAATGAGTGGTGGAGAGTAAAGGCTCTTTTTGGGCTCACCTTTCCTAAAGAATTCTACAAATAATGCTTTTTTAAATCTCTCTGAAAAAAGGAAGAATGGGGAAGGTGAGGTGAAGCCAAACAACATTTTTATCACAGATTATGGTCAATAGAAAAATGCAAGCAATATCAGCCACAAATAGAAAAAGCATCTGCTACTCTACAACAGCCAAGTTTACCTTTAACAGAGGAAATTCATTGAACTCATGACATCCAGATGGTCCTAGCAGATGATCTATGCTGGAAGGCACTAAAAAAAATATAGAAGTCCCTAGCATTTTGTTCTAGAAGAAATCTCCTTTCTGCCCCACTGGAAGCAGCAGGATTAAACTTACATATTTAGGCAAGGAACACAGCAGGAGGATTCATTCCTGTGGACTCACATCAATCTTCTGATATTTTTGGGGTTTTTTTGTTGATTTTATAAAATAAATAATATTGTTTCTGGGTTTAAGACCCTCAGTGCCCTCCAAGGTGCCACATGCAGAATTGACATAAAGTTTAAAAAGGATCTATAGTTCTAATTAATAAGTCAAAATTATAGCGTGATCCCAGGGTCAGTGAACTAAGAGGTGTGCAGTGCTGGTCTTGCACAATGGGGAGGATGAGATGACTCCTGAAACCCTAGGCTGTGACTTGGACCAGGAGTGCTGGCCTGTCTGGGGGATTTCTGCAGTAGCATCTTCTCTCTGTTATGCCACACAGACATAATAGGAACATGAGTGCTTTTACAAAGCAGGCCAGCAGGGATTAGATGAGTCACTACCTTCTCTTGGGTACTGCATGTTTCCTTGGGAAGTGTGTCTTTGAGCGGGGCAGTGTGGCTCTTCATCAGACAAGGACACAGAGTGTAAAAGGCAAGAGGGAGAGAATCAGTATGGATGTAATTAATAGAGTCAAGGAGCAATGCTGAAGTGGAACACAGAGTATCTGGCAGAAGACAGTAAGCAGCAAATTAGTGCATTGACTTGTGCAAAGTGGTAGTGTCTGTGTCTTTAGAGCTGCTGTAATAGGCTGTCCAGTTTTATACCACACTTGCAGGAGCACTAACTGCATGATACATTCATTTTTACAACCCCTCTTTAATACTTTTTAAGCTCTGTGTACCTTGACTGCCATGATATTCCTTCTGAAAACCTTTATTGTTTGCTGTTCTCCTCTTCTGTCGAATTTGATCCTTTCTGCTCTCTCTGTAAGCAACTGCTTTACTGAACCTTGCTATTATTTAGCTCGTCTCTGAGGGAAGCCTTCAGTGCAATAAATTATCCGAAGGACACCCCAGATTCCTCATTTCTTTTCCCAAATTTGTTGGACATTCCTGATCATGGAAGTGCTCCAACCAGGCAAGTGCTTTTAATAAATCTGAACTTGCAAAAGCAGTGTATGTTGATGACATTACAGGACTGAGTTCCTGAAAAATGGAAGCATGATAAACCTCCATAATCCCTCTGCAATATCCCCAGGTGTTTTTTTCTCTCTCTAGAAGTGGGTGGAGAAAGACAATTATATATTGGAAGTATATTCTTCCTTTCCAGAACATGACCAAAGGTAATTAAGAGATCAGCTGTAGCCTAAAACCTGTAGGTTTCTTTTATCTTGTTTGCTTTATTGTGTTTGTTTTCTTATCGCTTACCTGCAAGCACTTGAGCCAGTCTCTTTGAATTTTGATTTGTACATCAAAATCAGGTCAACCTCAGTATGAAAGAATTCCCCTATGATAAGCAGATATGATGACCTGGCAGACTGCTGTAAGACTGAACAAGTGCTCTGAAAAGTGTTAGATGAGAAATACTTAGAACAGAAGTTCATACTACACAATTGTTACATATTTTTTTATTGATCCCATGCACTTGGTTTAGAAATGCTTGAATGGCATTCAAATGTGTCATGAAAAGCTGCAGGAGTGCAAACTTTGAGTAATCAGGAAGTCTACTATGACCATTGCTTGCTAGATCTATGGAACATCTTTAGACATATGAAACAACCAGAACCTCCCAACAACAGAGTTGTCAGTATGGGTTGCATTCAATATATCTATCACAACCTTTTTTCACACTATACAGGGGCAGATGCAGCAAAGCCTTGTTCTGCCACTTTCAGACAGGCTGAGGAGAACTTCTCCAATCTTGCTTGCAGGCAAGAAATGTTTGACAGGGGTGGAAAACTGGGGGCCTGTGTTATTTCTTGGTGTCCCCTCCCCATCCCTGCTCTCTTTATCCCCTTCTGCTTTACATATTAACAAGTTCCTGGTTTTGGATTAGATCTCTTTAGCCAATGTATCATTCAGAGAAGATACATGTATGGTACAAGAAGCAGGGCACTTTGTGGCTCTTAGAAGACCTTTACATCCTACCTAAATAACTCTTAAATCTCCATCATATCAGACTACAAGGTAGGATACACAGTCACCAATTTTTGGACTTTCAGAGGAATCAGACTATAAAAATGAAAGGTACAAGGCTGTTAGGTGAAAACTGAATTCCTTCTGCTCTGGAAGTGGTGCATGTTTCCTCAAGAATCTCCCTGCTTCATCCTGCTGGATGCACAGGGTCACTTGGAACAGACCAGTCAGCATCTTATCCTGTGGCCATGTCAGATACACCATCAGTGCCTGCCAGCTCCTGTGATCAGTGAATACTTGGTTCTTGAAATAGGAAATGGCCCTCAACTAGGGACATTAGGCTTGAAGGAAAAAAATTACCATCTGAGTATGGTTTTTAAAGTTAACAATTATGAATCCTTTCTGATCAGTTTCCAACACTGAAATATCCATTTAGAAACATAAGAAATTTTTCAGTTATCACACTTGCTTCTTCCATGATAGGACCACAAGACTTCAATTCTTATTTACATTTGTGCCCCTGCATCCTGCTTACATAGGGTACAGAAGTCTTACAGTGAGAAGGTTTGTGACCTAATATAACATGTGTTAATCTTACAGCAACCTCTACACAAATGGTGCATTGCAAAGATCTTGAAGTCCTTGGTTGTGAATGAAAGAAGACTGTGCATACCCATAAGAGTGTCACTGATTCAAAAAGACAAGGCTGTCTTGTCTTATGATCTCCTAGATCCAGATGTCCTTTCTAATGTGACTCACCTGCATTTCTACAGAGCTCCCTACGTCAAGTTTTGTAGGGACTTCCTGACACAGACAGTAGGGCATGAGCCATGCAAGGCAAGTGTCACACCACTGAACAAAATTATGATTTGGGGGCAAAACGAAATGAAAAATGCATTCTGGCAGAACTTTTGAAGTAAATTTTAGAACAAATTTTGCTAGACAGAGAAGCCCAGTGGACGTTACTGAACAAGAGGGTAACATAAATGTTTGAGCCATGACATTGAATACAACAGCCTTTCAATTCAAGCTCAGTTTTACCTCCAGCAATGTCCACTGAAAGGATAGTTGTCTGAGGGTGAGCAAGATTGAAATAAACTTAGCTTTTAGCATCCTGCATATGACAGTGGAAACAGCTGAGGGTAAACCTAGATAAAACAAAAAATAATAATCAGCAAATTAAGCTGATGAAGCTGAGTGTAAGCGTAAAAAAATTGGAGAGTAAGACATGGGAAATAAATAACTGCTTGCTTCAGGAGTTGTTCTGCTTTCCTTTGCTGGATTAATTGACATGCAGCTGGGTACATCAAGAGCAAAGAGAATATTTTGATGGTTTTAGCAAGTGCTCAATACCATGAATGATGGAAACAATGACAAAGACTCTACTTTTGGAGGCACAGACAGGTACAGAAGGTCACGTCTGCTTCACTTGTGTGCTTACTGCTGGCTGCAGGCCAGAACCATTTAAATGCATTAGCTCAGAGCTGTACATATGCTGAATGAGACTATTCAGTTCCTGGAAGAGAGCTGGTTTGCATCTTGCCATCAGCAAGGGCAGACATAGCAAAAATGTACTTGACTACACCATTTGTGTAGGTGCAGCTGAAAACATTGAGGCCCTTGAAGAGAATTTATGGCTTGGTTTTACAAATAGATTTTTTTACACAGATGGATGTTTTTTGACTTTTTCTGGCTGTTTCTGCCACAAATTAAGTCTCCTCAGGTGACTCTTGGTTCTGACAGAGAATATGATAATTTAGCCCAGTCAAGAGTAGCCACAAAAATTTGGCACAAACATAACTGTGTAACAGTACCTTCCAAAGCTATACAATAAATCTGTATTCTCCTTGGAACTCAAATGCCCTGACTATTGTGGTGATAACAGCTACATTAGTATAAAAGCAGTCAGTGCACATATTTGAACAAGACTAAGACTTGCTGAGCAGAAAGAGAATCAACTAAGAGACAGCAAAAGAAAGAAATGTTAAATCGTATACTGCATCAGTGGAACATATTTGGCCCAGCTAAAAAATGTATCTATATGGGGGAAGTACTTTACCTACCTAATCTCCCATCTCCTGCTCTTTGTACATTTTCAACAGCAAAGAAGGTAAGGAAAAAAACAAGACATGGTTTGTGTGGGAAAAAGAATGGTAATAGCTGTTACTAGAGTGACTGATAAAGTTGGAAAAATACATAAACTTTCAAGCACACTAGGACTTTTAAAACATTTGCATTATTTCATTTCCTGAAATAAACCTATATGGTAACAGAGTTTATTTCAAGGCTGATAGCACAAAGATAGAAAAATTATGCTATGACATTTTGTCTGAAGTACCACCCTCTGTAGACAAAAATCTGAGACTTCACAGGGAAAGGAGTTTTGCAGGTCAACCTTTATCTGTAGAATATAGGTCTGGCCTTGCACTAGAAAAGAACAAAACCTACACAGCCCTCAAAGTTGTCAGTGGGTTTCTATTAAAAAAGACAGCCTGAAAGCTATTCATTTT
>VXBC01011428.1:123081-177236 GCA_013399945.1 Ploceus nigricollis
AAGACAGACACAAAAACCACATTAACACCTCTGCTTTGTCCATGTCCCTGTTCGTGAGATGACCATCCTCCTTCTGTAAGGGGACAATGTTATTTTCACACTGCCTTTTGCAATTAATATATTTGAAAAAACTCTTTTTATTGTCCACCAGAGTTCTGGCCAGCTTCAACTCCAGTTGAGTTTTGGCCACACAAATTTTCTCCCTACAGTGGTGAGCAGCATCTCTGTATTCTTCCCGTGTTACCTGACCTTGCTTCCACTGGGCATACACCTTCCTTTTTTCCTTATCCAAGACAGCAGATCACTTTTCTTTATGAAGAAAGTAATTTACAGTTCTGAATCTTAGTCTCAGAAACCTCAGCTTCTCCTGTTGGTGTTTTACACAAACTTCTTCATTATGCAATGAAGACCAAAAGAATTTTTTTTTTTAATTAGAGGCAGCACTTAATTCTATTTACAGTTTTTGACACTGACTTTAACACGTCCAAGGAAACAATGGTCTATTTACTGAAAAAAAGAGGGGCTTTTATCCAAGCAACATTTCTCTAATTAATATAAAAGCATGCCCAAACTTTTAGTCCAGTATCACTAAAAAGGACTTGCAAATGTTATAGCTGCCATTTAAAGATGCTAAAGTGGATATTGGTGTTATTTTTCTCTGTGCTGTTCTTGTGTTTGTGTCCTTAGGGCTCAGTGTGTATGTGAGCATTTGTCTCCCCAAAAGAAATAATTCAAAAACATAAACAACAGGGCCTAAGGATATTTATGTTTAGAATAAAGGGGTTTGTGGCACAGTTTCTTCTTATGTAACTCAGCAGCTGGCAGGAGTTCAGCAATAAGATGAATTCCCAGTTCTCTTGAAATTACTTACTTTTTCAGGCAAGGTACCTTAGTGGGATTGGACCTAAATCCAATAACCACACCATATGGTTTTGCCATAAAGATCTGTCAATGTTTGATAATAAGACACATAAGGATTACACGGTTTTACCCAGGATCTCATTAATCTGATTGGGAGTTATGTATTTAAAGATCTCTGAACCTCTGAACCTAGAACACCAGCCTCAGTCATAAGATGTTGTTACAAGTGTTGAGTCACAGCGAGATGGCTGCATTTCCATAAATCATGTTCTCCAGGGACTTGCAGGGCATGCTAAAATCAATTACAGCTCCTCTGAAAAACTTCAAGTTCCATTCAATATCTCTAAAGCAAACAACATCTATGTGAAGCATGGGACTGATTAGACATCATTTTTACACTATGGGGAAGACAAACTGCCACCTTCAAGGACTGTATAGGAGAAAGATCTAACTGCAGCAATTTTCTGGCAGGAGCTTAGCACCATCAGCCCACCTCCTAAGCATCTGAGCAAACCTTAGGATATGCATAACCATCAGCCCCTTGGATGAAGCAAATATGGTAATACAGGGACTTTCCTTATTCTCTCCAGGAGATTGGACAACCATTTCTTAAAGTGAGAAAGTACTGACCTCTCTCAGAAGGAGAAACAGTGTCTGTTTCAGTTCTGTTCTGTGGGGACCCAAATTCATCATTGCTTCCCCCCTGGAAAAGAAGCTGATGGAGCATGATTATCATTTGAACACAGATGCCTGAAAAGGGGAGGTTAAGCAAAAACACAGGGAACAGATGAAGCCAGGACTGCTCCTCTGGCAGCTTCAATGACAGCGTTCTCATTCTGCCAACTTTTCTGGAGGCTGGCAGGAAGGACTGGACCAAGCTCACCAGCAGTGTCATCAGGGTTTGGTAGCTGGCCTGCTGTTAGCGTGCCCTCCTCATGATCCAGGAGAGGCCCCACCTGGCCGTGCAGGAATGACATGCCTTAAAATCCAGGTATAACACGTCCAGCAAGGATCTCTGAAGTTTGTTAATGGAAACAGAGACACAGTTCATAAGTAGAGGGCCTGGAATTCAGACAAAGGTGTACTGCTGCGGTTCAACAAATTATATGCAACCTGAACTGTTGAAAAGGAACTGTGTGCACTTCTGGTGTGCACAAAAGGGGGTTAAAATAAGCCGAATGATATCAAGTTTGCAGAGGGCATGCTGACCCCTTCACTAACCATGGCCTAGTGCTTCTTGCACCATTGTCATCTACAGTTGCAACTCTGTAGACTTTTAGCACATAGGAACACAGCTGTCTTCAGAAGGATTTGTCCGTGAGCTTTTGGGAAGTGCTCCTGACACTTCTTCTGGGTGTACAGTACTTTCCCAGGTGCAGGATAGCAGAGGATAACTTGGGAGACGCAGGGATGGCTCTGGAATCTGTGCCCTTGTCAGTATGAAATATATGTGTAAGAGAGCATCTGGGCTTAGAAGCAACCAGAAAGACAAAAACAAGCCAGCCAAATCACACAAGGGAAAGCTCTTGCACAGGTAAAGGAATGAAAACTGCTGGATTGAAGACCAAAATAAATATAACAGATTTCAGTGGCTGTAGTTCCTTAATATAATACAAGAGTGAAACTGCCAGGAAATGCACTCATATTTTGGCAATGAACCAACTTCTCACACACTATATCATATGCTGTCAGCACAGAAAGAGCTACTCTGAGTCAAAGGGCTAATTGCAAGCAAAATCTGACAAGAGAAGGGACAGGGTAGCAGTAAGCAGCAGATTTCTGGCTGCAAGAAGACAAGTTATGATATTCTCCTGTTTGCCCTCTTTCAACAGAAAGGAACTGGAATGTTTTGAAGAGGAAAGAAAGGCAACTGGTCTAAAAGTGATGGGGAAGAGGTGTCTTCCCATACTGCACTTCGTTAACCTGTGGAATTAGCTGCTGAAACATCTCCCTCAGACTAACCAGAAAGACAGATTAAATATAATTAAAAATCTGAAATATTTCTACATCTAATTTAAAAAAAAAATAAAACCCCACATATAACTACATGAGAGACGACAAAAATTATGCATGAAAATAATAAAACCACTTCTGCCTTAGCATATAAACTGACATTCTAAGTAGGATACAGAAATTTCTTTTTATATTTTGTCATTGAGAAACTGCGAGGTTTCTTGCACCTTTAGCTGAAGCAACATCTCTAGTCACAGTCAGACATGAAATTTTGGGCTAAAAATAATATTAATACCAGCAATTCCATTTGATCTTCACCTGTTCCACTGAGTTTTTCCTCCAATACAAAAATTCTAAAAAAGTAAAAATACTACTCACAGTTTCCTCAGGGCTAAACATTCCTTCCTATGAGAACAAACAAGCATATTCAGCCCAAGTCAGCATTAGCACAGTAGGAGCTTTTTTAATTTATAGTCACCTTAAATTTGTTAGAAGAAGGGAAGACATGGTACCTTAATGTTTCCTTAAAAGACATATGTACTCCTAAAACAAGGATCTTAGTCTCAGTGTCTGTATGAAAAGTTGAAGTCATTTAACTCAGTAAGTTTGAGCTTGCTATATCTGTACCAGTTCTTATTGTGCTTGCTTGAGACCTTCAATTAGCTGAGCAGTCTAGATAAAAAAGAAAAATTAATATAATTACAAACCTAACATTAAATCACTTTTGGTTACCTATTGATATTAACAACTGCAGAGTTGTATTTCTCAGCTGAGATGTTGTTGAACTGGGTCAGCCAACTTATATGTTCTTTGCCTCTTGAACTTTGAAGTAATATGTCAGTTTATGACTGCATGTTTATTTCAATTATAAAGTAAGAAGCACATGGCTCAGCCAAAATACAGTTTCAGAGCTAGAGGTTTCAGAACTGCTAATTAATGTTAATTTTTCAATTACCTCTGCCTAACAGGGGAATAACGTTTTCCCGTGATACATTGATAAACACCTCAAGCATAAGACAGAGACGAATGTTTTCTTCCTTAGAATGAGAAGATTGTGGAGAAGTTGCATGCCTTAATCTGCTAGCTATTCTCTTTTGAGGCAGCCTCAGCACACTTAGTTCTCCTTATTGCAAGGGCACACAGCAGGCTCACGTCCAACTTACTGTCCACCTGCACCCTGCTTGTGCTAAATTTGCTTGGTAAGCGCAAGTGTATTATTCTAAATCATTAGTGCTAAACATTCTTACCCATACTTCCATTCAGGCAGCTAAAATGGCAATCATCCGTGTCACTAAAAAAAAGAGAAATTGAGGACAATAGGAAAAATGAAAAGGTGATACACTGAAATAGCTGGCAAATTCAGTCAGTAATTCTACAACATGGAGTTTAGACAGACCAAAAACAGTTTAGTCATCTTCTATGCAAGTTCTTATCCCTGGACAAATTGTAGAGATTTTCTTCTTATTCTGGAAAGCAAAATGGATATGTGGGAGGATGTGTTTCATTTCAGCCCAATTGCAAGAGAACTACCACAAGATGTGAAAGCACCTGAGGAAATACAGTCTCCTGCTAGCCTGGAATGTCATGTTGCAGAACAGCTAAATTGGTCAGAGGAATTGTGTCCTATTTCTATCTAGAAAGGAAGAATAGACAAATAGATCGAGGCAGCATTTTTCCTGATTTGTTTTTCTTGGGTTAACTTGAACACAACCAGGTGAGGTGGAGCTGCTGGCCCAGTCCAACTGGGAGGATCTTAAAAGCTGCCCTGAGATTATCTGGTACCCTTTATAAAGGTCTGAAATATTTCCCCTCCCTTATTCTTCTCCGCCACGCCTGAAGATGCAGCAGCAGTTGTATGTTCAACTCACTCCCTGCTGTGGGCAGGGCTGTCCCTGTCCCCTTTTCTGCAGTGTCCCTGAGCTGTGGAAAGGGAGACAAGAAAATATTTAACATTTAGAAACAAATTTGCATGAGCATAAATGACTGCATACTACATTTGGGCTACCATCCATGTGATAGTAAACTTCCATAAGGGAAAGCCGACATGTTTGTACTATCATTGGGTCACTGCTGAGGATGAAAAAGCAAGGACAGCTCTTCTTCCCAGTCCAGACTCCAGAGGTCCACTGCTTAAAAGATAACAAGATACCTATTGCAACATAATCTTGATTCCCTTCATGTTAGTCATACCCATTAACACATCTAATTTATCTAATTGTTCTTCAATCTTATGTAGATTTCATGTGTGATTTTTGACTGGACTGCAAAATCTTTATAGTTTTTAGATTAGATTAGATTTTACCTGTTTTCCTACAGCATTCCAGATGTGCCTCTCCAGGGCTGAGTAGAGGATCAGTATCATCTCCCTCGACCTGCAGGCAGTGTTCTTCCTAATGCACCTCAGGATCCCATTGGCCTTCTTGGCCCCCAGGACACACTGCTGCCTCATGGACAACTTGTTGTCCACCAGGACCTCCAGGTCCTTCTCCTCCAAGCTGCTTTCTAGTAGGTCATCCCCAGCCTCTGCTGGTGCCTGGGGTTGTTCCTCTGCAGGTGCAGGACCCTGCACTTGCCTCTGTTGAATTTCAGATGCTTCTTCTCTGCCCAACTCTCCAGCCTGTCCAGGTCTCACTGAACGGCAGCTCAGCCCTCTGGGGTACTGGTCACTCCTCCTGGCTCTGTGTTGTCAGGGAACTCACTGAGAGTACGCTCTGTCCCTGCCTCCAGGTCATTGATGAATAAGTTGAACAAGACTGAACTCAGAACTGACCCTGAGGAACCCCACCAGCTACAGGCCTCCAGCTACTCCCTGTGCCACTGGTCACAGCTCTCTGAGCTCAGTCATTCAGCCAGTTTCCAATTCACCTCACTGTCCTCTCAGCTAACCCACACATACTGAGCTACCTATGAGCGTGTAGGGGAAACAGCGTCAAAAGCCTTGCTGAAGTCAAGATGTCCCCACTGTTCACTTCTCCCCTGTCCAAGCAAACCATATGTAGTTTTGACAAAGCCTTCATTCAGAGACTTTTTTCCTGAGTTGAAACCAAATTAGAAAAAACTCATGAGAAACATATGGAATTGTTTGATAGCTGGTTTTGTATTGCACATTTCTATTCCTGTCCCGGTGTTCTGCTCCAAAGTATTTCTTATGCCTTGATCTGTACAGATATTCAGGTCAGAAGCTATGTCCTGCCTTTGCCATTCGCTGTTGTGAAATACTTCTCTTTCCTGGAGAAAATTACATTCAGATGGTGCCACAGTACCTATCGTAGTGACATTAATGTATCAACATGTTGTTGTTGTTGTTGTTGTTGTTGTTGTGACAACATGATTTATAATTCTTACAATTATAATTAATAACAATAACTAATTGCTACTAACAGCTGCTTACCAAGTTGGTTCACTTTGGATTTGCATGGAAAGGGATCTTAACCCACGCCTTGTCCTTGATTACAAATTTGCACTCCAGTCTGTAGCATTATAAGCCACCATTTGCAAGGTGGAAATTTCTTGGCTGGCAAGTGAGAAACTGCTCTAGAAGGATGTGCTACAGTTTTGAGAGGAATACACAGCCTGCTCACATGAGAGTAACCAAAACCTCATGAGGTCAAAATTAATTAATGCACAGAGAGTTGTTGATTTGTGCCCCCAGACTACAGTTGACTAAGGGCTTCCACAGTCCCAAATTGCATCCCAGAGTAAAAAAACCTGCACATGGTACCTATGTCTGCTAGGCAGTCTTAGGCAAAGTGCTATATGTCTGCAGCACTTACACAATCTGAAATGTGAAAACAGGCATTTGCAAACCCCACTGCTTTTTCTGTTCCTCATAAGAGGAAAAGAAAAAATACATGATCGTTTCAAACAGCTTAATATTTTTAGACAATCAAGTTTTTCTTTCAAAGTTCACTTGGAATTCTACTCCTGTACATTGCAGCAGATTTTTTCTGACACTTCTGTTAAAATCCAAAGACAGCTCCTATCTAAGAATAATTTCAGTTTCTGAGTTACAGACATTTTCTCCACAGAGTAGAGCAATGACTCAAAGTATTTAAATTCAGACTGCTGTAATATCTCACAGTCCTGCCAGAGAGAGAAACACAGTAGCCAAACTGTAAACAGCTCTGTTTCCTTGCAGTCCTGTTAAACGTCATACAAGCACTTACATTTCTCTTTAACATTGGAGCCTATAGAACAAACCACAGATGTAAACCTAAGTTGCACATAAGCATTTTCAGGACTGAAATTTGGTGATTTAACTTCAAAAGTGCATGTATTTTAGGTGAGCTCTTGACCATCATGGAGCAGCAATTTTTGAATGTATTTTTCCTTCAAAAGAAAATAAAGGTCCACTTTCTTTTTCCTTTTTATCTCCCCTTTTTTAAGTTACAAAACAAAGAAGGTATAACAATACCAGACTATTTGGAAATCTAGGCCAGGAAAATCTACTGGACAGCTTAGCTGCTTTCTAAATTGCACTTCTTCAACTTATTTTTATTATTTGTTTGTTTGTTTGGATGATGATGATAATGATGATGATGATGATGATTATTATTAAATTAGTTACTCTAGGCAAGTAGCCAAATGGGGATCTTAACAAGTTAATTTTCAAATATTCTCAAGAGCACAGATAACTCATGGAATATTTTTATCCTGGAAATGAAAACTCTTACTGATCACTTTTACTTCACTGTCACACAATTTACAAAGAAAATATGACAGAAAACTTTGCCTGACAAACTTAATTATAGTCTTTTTTTGAGAAGAAAATGTTTTTTATATAACCTACCTGAAGTTTTGCTACTGCACACAGGAAGGACTATCCCAGTGTGCCTTACCCATGGATAGAAAAAAATCTGTGTAACAGAATATGGCTTGATTGAACACTACTTACCTGCAGCTAAGTAGTGTATGTCTTCCTACAAGCAGTCTTCAATCTCTGGGTTGATATCTGCATGAAAAAAAACAATGTTATGCTTCCTCTCATCTGTGCTTTCAGAAGAGCATAGCCTATTACTACTTTCAGCACTATTCGTCCCTGCAGCAAGTAACTTCCCTGTTCCAGTCTCAGGTTGGTTTACTTACCTCCAGAGGTTTACTTACCTCCAGATGTTTGCAGTGTCATGAGCACCATGCCCAATTTAAGTTCTGCACCACAGACCAGCCAGAAATTATTTAGGTTTTGCCCACTCTTCAATATTTAATCAGTTGCATTATCAGTCACACCACATCATTATGGTTCAAAAGTGTCTCCCACTCAGAACCAAAACTCCTTTAGAAGAAACCCAGGAAAACAAACCTGATCCAAACAAATCTGAACAAGTATCTCTCTGCATGTATCAGGGAAATCCATGAAGAAAAGGTCTATCACACTTCCATGTGAAAGCTGAGCAAAGTATATTCTAGCAAAACCTCCAGCATGGAGCCACAGCATATGTTAGGGATCCTTTTCATCTCAACAAAACAGGCTGATTTTGCAGGTAATGTTTTCAGCTGACATTTTTTCCACTCAAGATGTAAAAAAAGCTACATTATTTTGCTACAGTAGCTGTCAACATCAGAATATTTTCTCATTTTTGCTTTTAATTCTCCTGAAATTTTGAATGTTTTTAACTAGATAAAATGTAGGTCCTTTTAAAACTATACCCTGGTATTTATCATTCTCTAAATAGGCCTTCTCATGGAATTTTGCAGTACTATAGTGAGAATGACATAAAATTAGTTTGTGTGGATAAGTTTAAATTGGATTTCCTCATTGCCATTGTTGGTCCAGTAACATTAATGGGAGAAGACACTTTGTACTGGACTCAATTCAGGCTGACCACCATCCTGAGCACTGTGGCTGCATTCAAATATCTTTAAAAAAGGCATTAACCTTAAAACTAAGAGTCAAGGCTCTGGACTTCCTTCCAAAGTGGCATGATTAGAGGGTCACCTTTCTTTTGCGGTTTTTCTCAAACCCCTTAAAGACCCATGTATGGAGCACAGTACAAAAGCACCCCAGGCAGATATCTAACCATGCCAGTTTCATCATGGTCCCATGCTCACATGGCTCTGCTGTTTGGAGATCTATAGGGTTATGAATTAGTGCATCTGCACTGTTTATCCACCTCAAAGAACTGACATGATGGAAAAGCATAGTCTTGGTGTACTCTGGAGGTATGTCTCTGCCAAGGGATTGCCCCTCATGTCAAGAAGTATGGAGCAGGTTAAGTGACCACATTTTCACCCTCAAACACTCTTTATAGGAGCTGGGATCATAGAATCACAAAATTGTTTGGATTGGAAGGGACCTTAAAGATCATATAGGTCCAACACCCCTGCCAGGGCCAGGGACAGCTTCCCCTAGATCCGGCTTGTCAGTTTTTGTTCCATCCTGTGGCAAAATGGTTTGACCAAAGCACAGACTAACCTGTCATGAGGAGCAGATTGCTAGCATCAGGTCCATGTAGAAACAGGTAGAAATGAGTCCTTTTTTTGGAAAGCATAAGAAGAAATTATTAAACAACACAGTTCTTGAATGTAAGAGGAGATGCAGGAAAGAAATGCTGATTGGCATAATGAAGGAGAACACTTTTGCCCTCAAGAGCTCTACAAATGGAGGAAACCACTTGAATCTAGATTCAACATGCCCAGGACAGCAGACATAATAATTCTCTTGCTTAATAGCTTTAAAAGTTCAATTTAATCTTATTTTCTCATGGTTTCCTGCTCATGATCCTACTCCGAGTTAGGTACACCTCTGACCCAGTAAAATAGCATTTCTATTGCAGAGATATTTAGGAAACGTCATTCTTTCTCTTCAGGATCAGACTGATTGTTAAAATTGCCTCTAAATAAAATGTAAATGTACCCTGCAGTCTTCACCAGGAGATTTGGTCTGTTTAGTAAAATACAGATTCTTATCACTCTGTTTAAGTGTGGATAAGCTGCATTCTCTCTGCAAAAATTCCAATTTGTGCTAGGAGCTAGGATTTGTTCCCCTCCCTGTGGACAGAGATGGACACTGCACCTATTATTTTTGCAGGGCAGAAATGTGCCTTTTGGTGAATAACAAACCCAAAAATAATCCCATCTGTTCTTTTTTTAAATCCATCACTCTATTAATAGCGCTAAAGGAAACATTTTCCTGGTGGTTACGAAAAGATGTTTAAAACTTCACAGGGGAAACAGAATAGCTCCATTTAATTTTCCAGAGAACAGAAAGCATTTAAAATTCTAAGTTCACTGGGGTTGTCAGTCATGTCTTTTCTGCTCTTTGAGTCTGCATGCATTGACATGGACAGCAGTATCTCCCTGTTAGTCTCCTCTTCCTTGTCTCCCTCTGTGCCAAGGGTTGACTGGAGCCAGAAAACTGGGCTCAAAAATGAAACCTGGTCTTTGGTTCTAGCACAGCTCTGAAAATACAAAAGACCCTGACACAAATGTCTTAATCTGTGTAGCATATGTATTGCCAAGGAAAGAGTCAAGTCCCATGGGAATAACTGTGAACAAGAACAGAGTCTGGCCTAATTTATATCAATCTGTGCATGAATGCTTTGCTCCAAGTATAACAAGAGCAAGACAGCAAGTCTTTCAAGCAGTTACACCAATTTCCTGCAATAATCTGAAGATCTGAATGCTGTGGTTACAACATAAGAGCCCAACAGCAAACTGCTAGACCCACCTCCTATTCAGAAACAGGCTCTCTTGACAGCTACGCATCTCTCTGGGGCACGGTAAAGAGAGCCAGCACCTTTAATTCACCAGGTCAACTACCCCCTTGGAAACATTAGGACACACTACTGTCACAAATAGAAGAGTCACCCTGCAAATGCAGGATGAAGACATTGGTGCTCTCTGCTGCTGCAGCGTATGAGTGTATGAGCTCACTTCCATGAAAACCCTTATCACCACTAAGAGAGGCAGCCACATCTCATTATGCAGCCCACTGCAATTCAGCAGACTTTCCTTGTGCTAGGTAAACGATACACACAGGTTTACAATAGCTCAAGTCTGACAGTTTTTAAGTATGTTTTTTGAGGATGCATTTTTGCTGATATGTTCTTAGGCCTGGCTGACTGTTTCGTTGCATAAATATTTATGCCAGCAGAAGAGTGGGAACTGGAATACTACGGTGGGAGTGTCCCTTTGAGCACCAATGTGGGCATATAAAATTTTAAAGTGACAGAAAACCACTGGGTATTTTTTTTTTAGGGAAAGCAACCATAGAAAAGAAGACATTTTCTATAACCTTGAAAATCAGACCATGTCCCTGAGGTTCCTAAATGAAAGTGAAGTTATTCGGAACACCACTTCCCTTTTCTTTTCCATTCTCTTCCCTCTAGTAAGCTTAACAACAAAACAAAGTAAGATCAAAGCTGAGTCCTTGGCAGTTGGGCAATATTACAACAGAACACGAAACCAAGTAACACAAGTTCCAGCCTTGTTGTCTCTATGACTATGATCCTTGTTTGTGGCTTAAGAATCTGGATGCCAGATTTCTGAGGGTTTTAAAGATAAACAATGAAGTGCAGCAAGGAAGTAAACATGCCATGAGGAAGAGCTGTTTGAGTGAAACCTTACTAGATGAATTAACATAACTAAGAAAATTTATCCCTACCCCTTCTGAAAATACATTTATATAGGTATAAAATTCTTCTCTGCTGCTGCTGTTGCCTGTCAAAAAATGTCAGGATAAGGCAGCTGGGATGTGCCTTCCTAAGGGAAAGAAATTTTATGGTCAATCTTTTTTTCTTTCTTTTTTGGGTAATTGCAGAGTCTGGCTTTTTCCTGTAAGATGCTAACATGACTTTGCAAGCTCATTCCCCCAAATCCTTAAACAAAAAATTGAGTTTATGATTCCATGTTTCCTCACTCAACAGTGCATATGAGCAGTTGTTGCTGGCAATGAGGCCTGTGTGGCCTTTCAGTGAAAAGTTCATTAAGTGCTTTTTGGATAGAGATGGATTAATGGACTGAGACTCCATAGGTGCGTACAGATAAAACAGTCCCTGCATTTAGCAAATATTTTAAATAAATTCTCACTCACAAAGTGAGTTTTCCCTTTGGGTCCCATCCAGCTTTTAGGTGCAGGAGAAAGTGATCACATGTACTTGTTGAGATTCTTATTCTTCAAGTCCCCCCAAACCTCAGCATCACTCTTTGCTGGAGTACCTCTCTAGTTTAGCCTTTCCAGAAAGCTTTATCTGTCAATGAATCTCAGAGCAGACCTCTGCAGTTCCCTGACCCATCAGAATCAAACAGCTCCCAATCCACTTACCAATATATTGTTACCTTTTGTTTCTTGATAGAAGAAGTGTTTGATACAGTCAGAAAACACTAAAAAGTGGCAAAAAGCTCTATCTTCTGGAATATAGAGAAAATAGAGTTTATCTGTAAATGCATCTGTGAACCATTCTTCACTTTTCATTGCTGGCACACATTTTGTATAAAACCTACAGGTCTATGCTTTGCCGCATGGATACAAGCACACTGGATTTTCAGGTTTTGTGTGGGTTATTTTTTGGACTGCCTAGTGTAACTATTGTGTTTAATGCACAGCTTCTGGACTCTTCATAGCGAGTGGAAAATACCAGGCTTTCATCCACCTTAAAATATTTCCAAACCCTGAGAGAAGACAGCTTGAGATCAACAGACAGTAATATCCTTGTATGAAGGCTTGACCATCCCAACTGCTGATGACAAAAATCTGCAAATCAATGACTGCCTTAGACATCATTACATATATTTTCTTTTTCTCTTTTTCTTTTTCTTTACTAAGTCCAGAGGGCTTTCTTGAACCAGTCTGAAAACAGGCTCAACTCAGGGGAAGCTCTCTGTTATTTTCAAGAGATTTTTTTTGCCCATGATGAAACAGACATGTCTAAAGATGCCTTTCCCATTTCCAATATTTTTGGATCCATATTGAGTTATCCTGAGTTATCCTTAATGGAGTTATCCTGAGCAGCCCTTCTGTACACATGTGGGGAAATAATTACATTTTCAGCACCTTCAGTTGTCAAAATTTGTTTCGGTTTTCTTTAATTCTGCTATGAGAAGCTGACTTTGTTGGAATGCCACCAGACTTATGCTGAGATTAACAACCACTTTTATATGGATTTCCTCCCCAGTGCTCATTTCTTTTTCTTGAACAAAACAATTTTAAGACTGGAATATAAAGCATATAAGAAGATTCAAACTGGATCTCACCAAAGACCCCTGTGGTTCTGATTCCCACCCATGTACAAAGCCACATACTTTAGAATCCATGTAAGGTCAGCACAGAACTGCAATTATACTGCTCCAGAATATTATCACAATTGTTAAGTTTTGTTTCTCTGGAAACATCATAAGTCATAAGCATTTCTCTATGAATTAACCACCTTCCAGGTGGAACAGGATGAATTGTTTTCCATGAATTTGTCCTGTGTCCTTCTGAATCCAGGTAAAATTAAGCCTGCAAATTTTTGGAGGAAGGAGGCCCACAGCTCACCCCTACATATTATGTGGAGAGCCATGTCCTTTCCTTTGTTATGAACGTGCTACCCCTTGGTCTAGTTTGGGGCCCCCTAATTCTTTTCATGTGAGAAACATTAATTTCCTTATTTACTTTCTCTGTTCCTCTCAGAATAGACCTCAATCATTTTCCTGTTAGTCATCTCTCTGCCTAAACAATCCTGCTGTGTTCCACACCATCAAAATCCCAGTGTTATGCACATACAAATAACCACAGGGCCCTAATACCTGTTGGAGATTCTAAAAGGTACAATAGCACAAATACTACAGATAGAAAAATTGACAAAAATCAAAAGGGAAACTGACGAAATAAAATCTAACATTGTTCAAAAATAATACTACAAATAACTGAAGGAAGCAAAAAAACATGGAGAGCATGCGTTTCTACAACCTTCCCTTCAATGCAAGGCAAAGATCACACTGTTTCCATTTGCATTTCAAAAGATTTACTTTCAGAAAAATGTGTGGGGATGGCTGCATATCAGAGAAGGCATTAATGTTTTTCTACTTTACCAAAACCTCTGGTCATTGTGACAAAAAGTCACCTATGTACAGCTAAGCTTCAGTAGAAAAGCTGACACTGTTCTAGGCTGAATGCATCAGCCTTAAGCGTCCCACTTTTCCCGCTAGTACACTATGTGGGATTTGAAGCACCTTGGAAACAGCAAAAAGCGAATCTCAATCAGAAAATCCTCTTATGACTGGACTGACAGCTACTGTGAGAAATGTCAGCTTCACGCAACACAGACACAGAGAAAAAGCTTGTAATGGAAAATCTGCCTCATCTGTAACTAGAACATCATGAATTAGAGGCAATAATTGGCCTTACAAGCAGAGAATAATGTCATCATTATTCTTATTACTTGTCACTTTAAATCTTGCTATTAGATGATGGCTCTAAGACGTTCACAGCTAAAAATTTCTGGCTTCAGTCCATGTGAAGAAATTATCCCCTGTCTATTTGAAGAGGAAGCTGCAAACAGCCACCTCTATATAAGACCTCTATCTGGAGTGCAATTTCACTGTGAGAAACTGGGATGCTCTAACTATGGCTAAGCATACTATGAAGTCAACATGAAACCCTGTGCACTATGAGTTTTTGATCTTTAAAAGGATGATAACCTTAATTTTCCAGTTAGATTTTTACACACTGAGAATAGGTCCTATTACCTGGAAGAACAGAAAATCTGTTACCCAATCGTACAAAATTTTCTTTGTACAAGACCAACACTTCAAATAATTCAAATTCTTAACCTGACAAAAGGAAAAGTGAAGAAGTGTTTCAATTAAACTTTGTTAGCATCTCCAGTATTTCTACTGTGTGAAGTCTTCTTCATCTCTGGCACCTGAGCTGCTCCAAACTCTGTAAACTGAAAAAGCTTGTGTTATATATATGTTACAAGTTCTTAAATGGAAGGAGTTTGGCACTGGAATAGGGATAACATAACAAGACAGGATGTAATGTTTGTAATAGCAATTTTTTCATTTCATTAGAACATACGCCAGTGATACAGGAACTGTTGAGTGAACTCACAAGACCTGTTTACACCAGCATTCATATTAAATGAGCATACATTTCTTCTTGCCTAGGTATCTACTCTCTGATTTGGTGCAGCAAAGACTACAACATAGATGTGAAACACCAGAAAATGTCTACTTTTGGCAGATGGCAAGACAGCTAGAGTAAACCTAACTCACTTCTGCAGAAAATGGCTTAAACTCTGATATTAACTAAGAATTTGGCTACAGAAATCAATCAAATGTTGGCCTCTTGTACAATACTGGATATTGAGCTGATATCATCCTCACTTTCTAAAATCTCTGGGTATGCCTCTCAAATTAGTGTATTTTTTCTTTGGTGAAGCCCCTAATTAAACTGGGTCCAGACAAACTATCCAAATACAATTGTTCATCCTGAAGAGAGTCCAGATCCACACAGATACAGCCAGGATACATCTAAATTTGCCTGCAAAAAAAAATAATGGGAATTAACAATGTAATCAGATCAGGATAGTAGAAAGTTAATTTAGAATAAATTTAGGTGGTCAGGACTAAGGTATCATTTACCAAATGTTTGCTGGGATGCTTGGATAAATCTTATTTGTCCAGTGGGTGCAAACATTTTTATCTCTGTCCCCCTCACCATCTTTTGTTTGGCCTGGCCCAAATCACTTCAGTTCTGGGTTGCTGGTGGTTTTTTTCTTTAACTATTTCCTGCCCCATCAGTTTTCAAGTACTTTGGAAATAGATGTCATCTCTTAGTAAGAGGACTATGTCTGTCATCTTCCTTAGAATCTAAAGCCAGTGAATTGAATCATCATGGTTTTCCTGGAATTGCCAGGTACAGAGGAGATAGAGAATTCCTTGAACTACCTACAGGAAACTTGCTGTGTGAATTTTCAAACCAAGATGATGAGAAACGTATTAACACTCTCTAGTCTCATCAGACTAGCAATAATAAATTAAGATAATATAGAAAACTATCTTTCACCCTCATCTGATAGCATCATTCTTTTTTTTTCTGACAGGAAATAATACCTATTTTTTTCCCAAATGGACTATTACCTGACAATCTATGCTCATTTAGTTTAGATGAAGTTTTCCTATGTCCTGAACAAGGCCAAACAGCATCTATTTTCAAACTGAGTGATCTTCTTTTAGTAGTGAAATAGCTGAAATCCAAGCAAGTCTGTACATAAAGAACTGAGAATGCAATGTAAAAGTAGATTGGGGGATTTAATAACAGTCAGCATCACAGTTACCAAATAATGAGTTCCTTTAAAATCTAATTGTATTCCAAAATAATAGGGAATCAAAAGTGGGTTTGTGTAACTTCCTTGCTTTTGTACTTTAATGGTTTTCCTCACTGAAAATAAAGGACTCTCCATCTGATGAAATGTAATTAACCACAAGGAAAATACGTTTTTTTCGAATTCCAGAGAGTTGCCACTTAAGAGAAAAAGAAAAGGACTTCTGGCGAGCATTATAATGAACTTCATTAAAATCAAAGCAAGATAGAGCTGCACTGCACTGTGGTAGAGACCTCATCTCCAAGGCAGGCTCTGGCTTAGCCAACAACATATGCAGTTAATAGGTTTTTGCTGTAATAAAGAGAAAATGTCGCTGACCAGGCAGGCTTGTTAAAGGAATCTAAGAGGAGACAGTGGCAGGACAGGCAGCACTGTGGTACTTTCGGTCTGCTCCACTGTGCGACTTCTCTTAAACACTTTACAAAACAGTGACTTAAATCCACAGCACAACTTCCTGTAGCGATGATTGGTGTGTACCCCAGAAAAGACACTAAAAGGTATTAATGAAATAATTTTTTGATTATGTTTCCTTTTCTGAACAGTGTCTACAGTGGGTCAGACACTATCTAAATTAGGCCTGCAAACATATAATATTGCTTTCACTTTGGGAGAATTTGTGGTATGATAAGAAGGTGAGAGCTAGGGCACCCAGTTACTGTAGGATCCTTTGGAAGCCAAGGTTGTCAAACCTGAATTCCTGAGATAGCATTACTATCTATATAGTTTTAAAAAGAGTAATTTGTCCCATTTCTGAAAGTCTTGCCATTTGAGATTGCATATCTGCAAACTGGAAAAATGAATCTATTTCCCAGATGAAAAGGCATTCTCCAAATTCCTTACTGAATGCATTTCCCTCAATGAAAGTGTATTTTACAGCTGGAGTATAAACATCATTTCAAACAGAGGAGACAAAGTTGGAAGGTTTGGTTCCTGAAAGTACAGTCTATAATGTAAGGAACCAAGGAAATGCCAAAACCCATTCTCCTCAGCATCTTAAGGAGACAGTCCACCTGGAGAAAAATTACCTTTCAGGATCTAGGGTGAGACATGAGGAAGCTGAAATACAGACTCGCAGCATGAGTTAAATGTAGCCATGGACAGAAGGATAGTGCCAGCTCAACATCAGAGAATTTTCCTTCTATAAGCTTTTGCCTGTTTTTCTCAACTGAAAATGTTCCAACTAGGGTGACAGGTAACATAAGTAAAAGACATGCCTTTTATAATGGCTGCCTTCATGTTATGCTGCTTTGCTGGTTATTTTGTAAAAGGCTGAGGATATTCTGCTATAATGTCCTTCTCAGAAAAGCTATGGGAAACCCAGTCATGGACAGAACAGAGGTTTGTGGAAAAAAGAGGTCTTTGCTAGCATTCTTGAAAGAACATGCACATTACTGTCACTGAAAATAGTCTATCCTTCTTTTTGCCTTCCTCTGTGGGCTTCCATCTCTTTGTAAAGCTAAATATTAGCTGCCTGGCTTTGCTCTTGCACACCTCTCAAAGCCCACTCATGCCCTAATATTTACCTTATGAAGTACCTTGGGAGCTGTGGCAGCCTCTCAGTACCCTTCAATATTTCATTGTAGCAGGATTTCTAAGGATTGTTAAGACTGAGGCTAGTCAGATGAGGACATTCGTCCCATCTGCAATCATTGCAAATCTGCAAATCTACATAACTACCACACTGTTCTCAGAACTCTCTTTTGCTGAGGCTCTTCTGAAGCTGAGCTGCAGGGATAACACAGCAATATTTGCCACACTAATGAAGTTGTCCCCTTCTTTTGTTCCGTCTTCTGGCTTGTCCATCTATCCCTTGTGCTTTAACACTCAAACTGGATGACTTCTGGAGCATGATGCTTTATTTTGGACTGCCCATAGACAGCCACACAGCAACAACATAGGCAAGGTTCCTAACCACAACATCCAGCAACTTTTTAATAGCAGGTCTGAATTTCAGGTGTGGCTAGTGGTTGATCTGATTCTCTTCAGTCTTGAGATCAAATGGGACATGGAAATGTGTGAAAGGGATCTTGAAAAAGCACATATGCACACACACACACACACACGCACATCTATATATTGATGACATGCTAAAGGCAAATAGCTGATAACCCTAAATGTGCAGTGGATGTTTCCTGTCTCACTTTTCCATAACCCAGCACATATACCCCTGTGAGATTCTGGGTAAATATTTCTAATCCAACCCTCCTCTTCCCTTATCCTTTCCTCTGAGCTTGGCTAGTGCTCTGAACCACTATGCCCAGGTGCTGCCAGAGCACAAGTCTGCCTGCAGCTGGAGAGGGGTGAGCAGGCACAGCTAGCTAGGGGCAGCACACCCTCCTTTCTCCTCCCTTGCACAACAGCAGAGATGCATCCTGCTGTTTGCAAGGAGAGACATGGCAGCAGGTAGGGCATTGTCCATCCCTACGCCTCACAAACGAGGTAGGAAGGATATTCTGCAGGCTTCCATTGCTTTTGAAGTTCTGTTTGTGATCAGTGGAGACAGCCCCAGGCAGGGATTGAGGGTGAGGCAAAAGGACAATTTTGCTCTGGGGGCACTATCTCTGAGAACCAAAGTAATAGCCACAAAGGGAGACACCATCCCTTAGGTCAGGCTGCAACTTCTAAAGTAGCTGGAGCACGGCCAGCAAGCCAGAGGGGGCTGTAGGAAAGTGTTACAAATCTCCAAGACCCGTGTAAAGTTCATATGACCAGGAATAAGGAGGACAAATCTATGAGTTGCAAGTGTTTTGTAACATGAATGAGGGTGTCTGTGGAGAGAAGACCCTGATGGTGGCGAAGCCTCCCTGCTGTTGGAAGTCAGGCAAGGCAGACTTGACCTAGGCTTTCAACCCCAGCCACACTAGATTTTTTTGTGTTATTTTAACTGTCCTTTCTACTCTGGAGACAAGAGGCCAAGGAAGAATCAGATGCATATGACACACCTGGATGATTTAAATACCCTTGAGAATAACTGAAACACACAAACTAAATTTTTCTAATTTGGACAAAACATTCAACAATCTAATGTTGTCTTTTGGCAGTCTGTGGAAAGGAATCAAAGACCTTCACAGTTCTCATAAAAGTTGGAGCCAGTAATACGGGCTCAGAATTGTTTTGATTTGTGGGTTAACTTGCAGTTTTTTGCCTTTTTTCTGTTTCTAGTTTTGTATGTGTATGGTGTGCTCAGCCTACTCTGTTGAGTCAGACATAGTCTTACATCTGTGGCAAAGATCTTTTCACTAGAAAATGTTCTAGTTAACCTTTCTCATGGTAGAAGGCTAAACTCTGCAGGTTCCATTGTGTTCTGAAAAGTTACTTCAAACTATTGTGGCTATTTTCCAATTTCTGGTTTTCTCCAGAAGCATGACTGAGTTTTGATTTTTAAGACTTCTGAATTCCTCACAAAGGCATGCTCTGATATTAAAAAAAAAGTATAAAAACTGTAATAATTGACAGTAATGAAGGGAAGTGCTTGAATTAGCACAGAAAGTCAAACTGGTGTTTTTAACATATAAGCCAATCTGCAGTCAAGAGCAGACTTCTTGCTTTATCTTTCTTAATTTTGATAGAGAAGGTTATAGCTGAGGGTGTAATTAATAGAGTTCTACAAGTGCAATCAGAGTTTCTGCTGTAGGTAGAGAACACTTGGGTTTTCATTAGCAATAATACAAAAGCAGAACAAAAAAGAGACAGAGATTCAGTTATGGAAAATATTGATGACAGTGCAAAGTCTGCATTTAAAAGATCAAAGATACACATTTATGAATAATTTTGGGGATTTATTTTATTCATTCAAGCAGTTGCATGAGTGAAACTAAACTATTCCTTGCATTCAAGATAAATTATAAACAGTCTGCATTTTTCCTGATTTGCCTTACTAAACAAGCAACAGTTATTTTCTGGACTCATAGGTATTGCTTATTTAATAATGCATAGTTAAACAGACTTTTCTTAACACTCTCAAGACAGTGCTGCAGTAATAGAAAGTTTGTTAATAATATATTGATGTTGTAAATACAGACTATGTTTTCATTACCAGAGTAAATTCCTTTGGGTCTACAGCAACATATGATTAATTCAGCATTAGAAAAATTTGTAAGAAAAAGATTTTGGGGCTTTTACCATCCTTCACAAAGCTCTGTGTTTTGATGTTTTGATTTCACATTACATTTTCCTAGTATCTTGGCTTACAGAGCAACAGAGCTGGGGGACTGGTTAGACCAATACCAGAGGCTCATGGTTTGACCTTCTGCAGGTTGCTAGGTAGTTGTTAGGGATGTAACACTGCCTAGATACAGTGCGGATGCCATTTCAAGTGGAATCTGTGCATTAATGAAAGAGGAAGTTAAACAATGAAAGCTCTGAAGGACAGAAAGATGATATGTGAGCTCAAAATTTGGCGATGTAAAACAAGCAGAATGCACTGGACTTTGGGTGAATCACTATGCCCTAAACATAGTAAGAATAACTACAGGCTCACTGGAAACTTACACAGTAGCCTATGCCACTACTAGAAGTAAAATGGTAAAGCTAAAAAAAAAAGCTTACAGACATAGGACACATGAAATAATTTAGTAGAATGGTAGCTCTTATTTAAGAAACAAAACAATGAAGCTATGGACAGCAAAAACATGAACTTCAGCTGGTGTAACAAATTCTCTCTTATCTCCAAGTCTTAAAGACACTAAAGCAACATCTTTAATCGCCAACAATTTTATATTAAATTAGAATTTTCTAGGATGTAACAAAAACTCTGTTCAAAAAGAAAAACATAACATAAACAAGCAGTTCCAACTTAAAAGTTTAAAACAAACGGAAAACCTGTAAAATGCTACTTGACGTAAGCAGTCAAAAGTTGAAAATGTTGTGAGTTTAAAAGTGTACAGAAATAGGAGCACTTTATTGCTATAGTCCAGCATGCATAGACCTGCATACTGTTGCAGAGAATGTTATTTGTGGTGGAAGTAACTTCCCAAAGTGTATCATTAGGCAAGTGAGATTTTGGAGCTGTAAAGCAAGCGGTTGTTAAGTGTTTTAGCCTATAGAGCTGACACTACTGGAGTGGTTAGACCATTATCAGAGGCCCATAATCTGACCTTCGTCATGTTGCTAGGTAGTTGTTAGAGAGGCACCACTGCTTAGATAAAGCACAATTAGGCAGGTGTTATGGAAAAAAAAAAAAACCAAACCTGCAGCTATTGGCAAAAAAATAGCACATCTAAACTAATTCTAAAATATTTACTCCATGACTCACTACACTCATCATTGAACACTATGTTGGAGAGGTCCATGGGCCAAGAAAATGCCAACAGCCTGGAAGATGTCCTCCTGTTCCACCCCCACCCAACAGGGAGGAGGGCAACTGCTTTGGGGGGTGTCTGGCTATGGAGGACCTGCAAAGATGCCTGGGAGCAAGCTCTCATGGCCAGAGCCACCACATTCAGCACTCTGCTCCTCTTGCCTGTTGAGAACTCCGCTCCTTCCTGTCCGCAGGAAAGGTGAGGTACAGGTAGCTGCTTTTATCTGACTTTGAAGTGTCCCTTGCAGTGTTAGCTACTGTTTCACAGAGACAGAGGCAGTAAACACCCAAACTGTTTTTCCCCTTATGGAGTAGTAATGACATTGTGCACTTTATTCATCCTATCCATGACACTACGTTTGAAACATCTTATATAGGAACAACACTTCACCACAGCTAAAACTGTGCTACTGCATAGAACTATGTCAAGTGTAGGACACTGCTCAATAATAATATATATAATTTACAATGCACTTTCCATAAAATTTATAATTTCTGTATTTTTTTTTCTTGGGTGGTTTTTTGGGGGGGGTTGTTTGTTTGTTTTTCTTTTTGTTTGTTTTTGTTTTTGTTGGGTGGGTTTTTTTGGTTGTTTTTGGTGGGTTCGTGGGTTTTGGGGTGGTTTTTTTGGTTTTTTTTTTTGTTTTTTTTTTTTTTTACCTTTTGGATTTACATGGCCTCAACTTTGAATCTGAGAGGCACGCAAAACAGTCAAGTGGGGTGAATATTTGAAACCTTATCTTTTAGCTCTAGGTACAAAGAAAAAGGTTATTCAAGTGATTTATCCAGGGTCACAGAGAGAGCCTATGAAACTGATGTTCTATCTCCTGAAACATTGGGCTGGTTCCTAGGTTGCCTCTGAATCTTCTTTTTTTCACTTGCTTCATGTTCCACTTTCTTGCAAAGAAATGTTTCATGGAGCTGTCACAAAAACAGTCTAGTTGGGGCAGGATCTGTCACTGCTCTAACATCTTAACTTGCAGATTATTCATCTCAACTCAACTTTCAAAACCAAAACAAATGAGAGATATTAAACTTACATCGAGCTTTTGGACCTTTGTGTTTAACAAAGCAACTAGCATGCAGACAGACTGTTGTGGCTCTTGCATGTATTATTATTTCTGTTGCCTTGAAAAGATATGTGTATGTTCTTTCACAAATATTTGGAAAGGTCATTTAGACAATGCAGACCTCTGCATCTTCTGTTCATAAGCTGTCTTTAACTTCCTCAGACCACTTTCCTCTACAAATAATTGCATATATAATAGTATGGGAAAGTAATTTAAATATATCTCTAGGTATTTGTATATGCATGTCTGACAGATATACTAAAATCTAGTATTGTCTCTTCATCCTCATGTATAAAATGACATCAACAATTCTTCACATACATTTTTGAAGGAATCCTATTCCCTTGGAATGAAAAATATAAGGAAATACAAAATGGCATTATGCTTAAACCTATCTATGGAGAGGGCCAAAGCACAACATGCTTTAATTGCCGCAGGAAGTTTCAGATGACTCCAAGTGGAAGCTGTATGCCTATCTCCTCTGGTGTCTTTTGAAGAGCCCAGCCTAGAAGGTTCTATCTAAACCAGTCTGCTGTAATGCAAAACCCTTCCAAGAATATTTCTTCTTTTCCCAGCTAGGCATTTGTTGTCTTCTTTGCCTTTGCAAGTTAGCTGATCACTTCTGCCTTCACATGTGTTTGGTTTTGAAATCAGAAAACTTAATTCCATTGCTTTTCCCATTGAGATTTCTGGGCAGATATTGCTAAGACAAGAAACCTTAATTCTTCACGGCTGGTCCTAATTGTGATCAGAGTCCCAAATAAAAAGTAGCGAATTAAGTTACATCTCATATAAAAATTGTACAGCCTTTCCATAATGCTGAATACTTCTTAGGAAAGAAAGCATCTTGCAATATCCAGAGAGTATGAAACAAAATATTTCCCAAAACTAAGTTCCTCCAAATCAATAGTAATGAAAAAATAGTTAGTAACAAGACCTGGGGACAAAATTACTTCATACAAATAAATTCTGTTCAGGTGATTGCTCTTCTGTTTGACTTTGACCACAGCCTAATCCCTTTTCTGTGCCTTGATTTCCTTTTCTCTCTCATGTTTAGCTGCTGAGCCCTGCAGTGGAGGGATGCACAATATCTAAGCACAATGGGGTCAGGATCACTCTCTGGGATTCTCACAGTTTTTGCAATAATAATGTTTTCTTCCTTTTTAGTGGCTTCGTTAAACTTGAAGCTTTAGGGGTTTGTTGCCTGTTGCCATTGATAATCCTCAGAAGGACCTGCTGGCTTTTATCTGTGTAGCTAACACTGTTTCATTTTTATTGCATATGCATGGACAGTGGAATTTATAATTGGATTTATTCCACTGTCAGCCTGTATCTGTAAAGAAAATGGAGCCTGGGCTCTAGCAGACCACAGAATCATGTGTATTATTGCTTCACTCCTCTAGAGGGAACTCTTACTTTAAATCTCTTCATGCATTTCTCTGTAAACGCTGACCAAGATGAGGGAAGACCTACAACCTCTATTGCCAGAATGAAACTTGGCAGAAACCAGCAGTGATAGTCTTCAGGTACAATGATTTTCAGTTTTGCCAGAGCTCCTTTCTTAGCATGGCCTGGCACTTCCATCTCCAAGAAACATGCAGGATACAGTGTTAAGGATCCCCAGAGAGCTGGATTTGGATCTTTTCCAACCCTGACACTGCGTGCGCTACATCAGTTTTTCAGGTTGATAGGACAAACTTAAATTCTGGCTTCAGACAACAGAAAACTTTGTCCTGAGGGTTTAATGTAAGAGATTGCCTGGGGAGGCGGGGAGAAAACTGGGGAGAAGTGCAGAGTACAGCAACTGTACTGCAAACAATTCTAACCCACACCATCCATTTGTGAAGCTGCCCGGTTAGCTGCAAAGGCTGAGGCCCATTTTCAGACCTGAGTAGGTTTCAAGATCCATGGCTGGCAAATAAAAAGAAGAGGATTTCTCTGTGGGAGGAACAACTTCTGCATTCAGAGGAGTGTGGAGAGTAGTCTTGTGGATATCATGAGGTCTCTGTTTTGGGCTGAGCTGCTCACAGTGTATGAGTGCAGTCCTGTCACAGGATCTCAGAAGAGTGACTGGATAATAGGGCAGGCTTCCTCCCACTACCTGCTCCAGTTCTGCGCCTTCCCCAAAGACCAGTGTCAATCTGCATCTCCTCTGATTACCCTTATATGGAAAAGTAATAAATCACCACTTCTGTTCATATTGCCTTGGTGCAGTGCCAGCCTTCCTACACTCCCCAGATGTCTTTATAGGGAACAAGCCATGACAGAGTGCAGATGCAAACCCATCAGTGCAACATTGACTGGCTTACCTCTAGGAAAAGGGACAGCCATGGATATAGAAGAACTTCATTCTGACTCAGCATCCTCAACAGCTGGATATTATAAGAAACAAGATGGAGAAAAGTGTTGGCACTTCATATATTGTCTGCATTTTGCAGAATTCTCTAGTCCCCTAACTTTGCTCTCTGGTGTGAACTACTTCAAAAATTCTCAAGGAAATAAAGCACATTGCTGCTTATAACTTCAGTTATGAGCAGTTTTCAGCCCCCCCTCCACTGGATAGATCAGTTGTGCTGGACCCAGAAAGGATAATAACGATAAAACCACAGCATTTTGTTCTTTTCAGGTATTTTAGGTAAGAAAGGGCTTGCTATAGGCAGGAATTTCTAATTTACCAGCATTGGTCCATTAGGGAATGGCATCAAAACAAGTTAGCCAGGCAAGAAAAATATGACGGATCAAAGAAAAATTGCCCATGTTCCTTGTTGTTAGGCAGCTGTGAGGACTGATTCATGCCAGTGCTGCCAAGGGGTCTAGGTATGTGATAAATTCAATCGCAACAACAAAAGTAATCACAGGAACTAATCTGATTCCATGAACCCTTCAGCTGAATAAAGTGAATGATCAAGGAGTGGGTAAGGGTTATTCTAAGTGGCATTTATACCATGCCTAACATCTCAAATTTTCTACCTTCTGATTCCCAACTTCTGTCTCATTTGTTTCTTCTATATGGGTCACCTGAAGATCTGGTGCATGTACCAGAGGGTGCTTAGTTCTCTCTTAGCTGAACCCAGCACTCTTCTACTCTGCTTCATTGCTCTGAGATAATTTGTGACAGATAAATAAATGCCAGAAGAGTACACTCTTCTCAGGGAGCAAAAATAGATTAACAGAACAAAGGTATACCAGAAAATTGACAGTCCAGGAGGAAAGCTGCTTTGACTACTTCCCTTCTTCTACTTTAAACTGGTTCTGTCCATATTGCCTTTACAAACAAGGACAGGACATGAACCCCAAACCAATCCCTAGCTGGTGTAGATTCAGTACTTTCTGTGTGGAATAGTTTCATTCGCAACATATATTGAGACCTTCTCCTCAGGGCTTCTCAAGCGATTGTTTCATTATTTCTGCTGTATTTCCTCTGGGACAGCCATTCCTTTTCTGTGGCAAGAAGGCCCTTTTTGCAGATCACCATGACAATGTCATACTGTCAGGTAAATGCACTTCTTGGGGAGCAAGAGGCATTTGAGCATTCAAGTCTGCTGAGAAAAAGCTGAAGGATTCTCAGGTATGTGCAGTACAGTACAGTGCAGTATACACCATTTAGAACAAACTGTGCTCTTAACAGTTTATTTTCAGAGAGAAGTCCAGAAGCTACATTAAATGTATGCAATATGATCAGTGAGGGCATGAGCCCAGAAGTGAAATGGGAGAGAGCAGAATACAAGATGCTAAACCGGCCTAACATACCTTTGGTTTTCTACATCAGAGGGCAGCTGGCTTGTCTTTTTGCAATTGCACTTTCTCTAGAAAGCCTTGCAGAAGCAGGTGACACAGTGAAGTACATGTTTTGCAGCAGTATACACAGCAGTCATACACGCCATTTCTTGTTTGGTGCAATTAACCAGTCCTGCCTGTGCTTGCATGGATGTGCTTTCCTGAAGTTTACAGCCTACCTCTATTCATGGTCTTTAATGAGGACTTCTAATGGTAAACATGGCTGGCTGTTGTCCTTGCCTATTCAGGTGAGAAACAGAGGGGGGAAAGTCCTGTCATTCTTCTGTTTGGTCAACTCCAGAATGCAACTTGCAGAGTGGAGGAAATTTGTGCTCTCAGAATTTACGTTCTTCTGACGCAACATCATAACCATCATCAGAGCACCTTCTTCTCTAGCACAGGGGAAGAAGAAACCAGAAAAACAGAATAATCTGCGAAACCTAAGGAAAGAGAAAGATGCTGGATTATGAATCCCAGGTTATCATGTAGCCTGCTACTAGGCTGCTGTACAGGATATTATCCCTACACCTTCATGGGGCCCAGCAGCTCTGCCTGCTGGAATTAGAGGGGAAGAGGGCATCTCTCCCATGATAGCATCTGTTACTTGGCACTAAGAAGAAGTCTAAATGTACAGCCTTTGGGACATAATGACTGGTCTTCCAGAAATACAGTGCCATTGCCTCAGGAGTAATATTCCCTGAGCATGGAATAAATGAGAAATTTTTTCATGAGCTGAGAAACCATTAAGCCAAAACCCACCAAGTGTGAAGATGTTCTTAAACTGCTAATTAGCCTCTGTATCTCATCACTGTCTTGAAATCCTCATTTACCCAGAAAGATACTTGGGCTGTGTCTACACTGTAAGACAGAGTGGCTCTCACAGGGAATCCTGGTACACTGAATTGCATTGTAGGACCAATAGAGAGAAAACCAGTTAAGATTCATTGAAAAGCCTTAGCTTAAAACCTAACTCACTCAACATGTTAACAAATGAACATTCAAGGACTGTGTACCTTGGCCTTCAGTATAAACAGTTTAGCAATAGATAGTATCATTTAACATACTTTGTACCTGCATACAGCTGATGTGTACCCTTAGATACAAAAAAATTTACTTCACAGTTTATCCAGAATTCTTCATTTTTTAAACTGAAATCTTTACTGTCACTACTGAGAATTTTGAATTTCTGTTTGAGCAAAAAGTATTTGACTTGTTAGAGCAGAAAATTAAAGTTATTGTGTATCTACCATCCAGCAAATCTCAGGTTTTCAACAAAGAAAAGAAAGAATATCAAAGAGCTCACCTACCACCTCTTCTAAGCACAATGAGTAGAGAAAATTTACACACTTACAATTGATTTTAATCAACTCCTTAGGGTAAAATAAGGACCAAGACATTAAATAAACCTTGTTTATGTGTACTAGAATTGCTCTAATTTGAAAGGTGAATAATATGTAAATAGGACTATTGGCTAGAATATGTGAGAATGTCTAGACCAGGCTACAGTTTTACCAGCTGGTAATCCTTCTCTGACAGTGATTAGACCAAGCACCTGCAGAAGAAAGCAAATGTAGCAAAGATTCTAGAAGATGATTTCCCAGCCTCCAGTCATATGATGCCCAGACATTTTCAGTACTACGGGCAGTATTGCTGTGCATGACAGGCCTAGACAGACTTTTCTTCAGAAGTGATATCTGATTATTTCTGAGTCATGTACTCTTGGGTCAAGGTTTCCCACCTTTAAGCTACATTTTCTGTGAAATACATCCCTTATTTTTTGTTCAGATTTTGGTTTTATCACAGATACATTGATGTTACCGTTTGGATTGTAAATTGTGAGGTGGGAAAGTTCCCAAAAGCATTCTCAGCACACCAGGCTACATTCCAGACTGCTGCTTGGTGAACCTGCTATATTTGTTGGCCACATGGTATGGATATTGTATATTGTAGACAGCAGGATCAGAATAATATATCCATTTTTCTTAAGAGCGTGCTGAAATGTTTTCCGGACAGGAGCTCCTCACATAGCAGCAGCATGGCTGGGAATGATACTGTGAAAAGGCACACATAAGGAACTTGCAGAACCTTTTCTCTACCCCCTAGGACTGCTGTGGCAGAGTTGAGATCCAAGGTCTCACTGCAGAGCCATTGACCTGAAACAGTGGAGCAAGGACCGGGAAGAAATAGGAAGAACCCCCCTGTCTAACAGTGAGATAACCAAAGCACCTGCTTAAGGATTAAGCCTAAATTTCATGCAGAAATTATCTCAAGACACTGTAGATATGCTCTTCTGCTCTCCTTAACACTGCAGGGTTCAGACTTTCAGAGTTGATGACTCTAGGAAATGACGGAATCACCCAGAGTGAGAAAAACGGGAAAGACAAGTCTGTCAAACAAGGGTGTTCCCTGCTCTGTCCCCTTCTCTTCTCTTTCCTAGGACTCAACTTACTCTTGAAAGTAAACTGGTTTTTACCACTGTACCTGTATACAGTGATCCCAGGTTTTGACACACTTGGATCAGAGGTGACTGCAAAATTCTTTTCTCGTCTTAATTACATTTGAAGAGCCAGACAAGAAAGAGGCTAATGAATTAATGTTTATGAGCACTGAGAGACCTGCTTACAATTTCTGAACCATCCATGGTCTGTGTACGTGAATTATTTAATCTACCCCACTATCTCTGTTCTGCATTTCTTAAATATACTCTAATGAGAATAAAACTCATTAATGATTGTTGGACATGCAAGCTTCAGGAAAGTGTGGGCCCACAAGAACCTCTATAGCAAAGTGGAGGAACAAAAAATGGATATAATATGCCAGTCCAAACCCATCTTAACTGGCAGTATCTCAGAAAAAAAAGGTAGTCTTTAAGCTGTCAAAAGTTATTCTTTCAGCCTGCCTGTGGCCATAGCCAAGAAAATCCTTTGAGAAATTACTTCTTAAGTCAAGTGCTCAAAACAGCCTAGCACCTTCCTTCAGCACCAAACCTTGTATTCCCTCCTGCTCAAGGAGCTGTCACATGCAAATAGCCATCCTGGCCCTGCAGCAGGAATTTGTCCAAAAGTAACCTTTCTCCATTGTTTGATTCCCTTCTCATGTTAGTCTCATGGTGGACTACTTTACAGTGGCTGTCAGGCAGCAGCTGTAACAAGGGAAAAGCTATGCAGGGAAAGGAGTTTAGACGAGTCAGTATGCAAATATGCATAAATATGTATATGTATATTCTTATGGATTACACGTATATGTAGAGGTTTTAGATGGGGTGGTACTGCAGGCTGCTGATCTCAGAGACTTCAAGCCTTGTTTTCCCCTGGAAACAAAGGAAGGTTTAATTTCCATGTGGGAAGAGAATGTCATGGGTGCTTTGACAGGTATTTGTAGATGTTACTCTTTACTCCTCTCTGTTTTTCCCCATGTGCCTCATTCTGGGAAAGCTTCTGCAGAAAAGAAACAGCTAGCCTGAAGATGTAAGTGGGTTGAATTGAGATTACAAAGGAGAGAGAGGTCAGGAAGGCACTGGAAAGAGCTAAGCATTTATTTGTATGCTAGACACAGGGGACAAGATATATTTGGGAAGGTGGGTAACATGACAAGGACACAGTGAGTAACTCCTCACGGCCCACGCATGCCATTTGCATACCATTTTTGCCTAGCCTATATTGCTTTCAAGCTGCTGCCTCTTCCACAGCCATAGGCTGCCCAGTCTGCCTGCTCATGCTTGCTGCTCGATGCCTATCTGCAGATATTCCACACCAGAAGGGGAGGGGAATATCTGCAGAGGCTGTGGTTTCCCCAGGGTTGGCAGGTTCTACTGCCATTGCTAAAAAGAGCAACTGGCACTTTAGCTACTTTTACAGCTCTCAGACAGCTCTAGGTCTGTTATTTGAGAATTTTCCCCCCTTCTAGCTCTCACCAACTTATCTCCTCACCATGGGGCCTCTGAAAGAGACAAACAAGTCTCCCAGGAACTGATAATGTGTAAGGGCCATTTTCAACATATGGTCAGAGGGAGACATGAAGCCTACCCACAGCTCTGTGGAAATATCTCAGGCTCAGAGCCTTTTTTCTTCCTGTGGGGAACATACAAAGGAGGTCTTCTAGAGAGATGTAATCAAGGTTTGATCTCTCCAGGAGAAGCAAAGGCTTCTTAGCCTGTTCACCTGATTCTGCCATTTACCAAGAGAGCAGAAATTGCTCAAAATATCTGAAGCAACCCACTAGTAGCTCTGTACAACTTGAAGAGCTTGTGCAGAGATGCTGAAAGTTTTCCTTGTCCATAGCTGTCAGGAAATGGATGTATGTGTGTGTGTACATTACCATACATGCACTGTATAGTAATTGAGCAGAGATGTGATGAGAAGTCCAGCAAAGACTGGCAATCCATTCTTCTCCTCATCAGCAGGACCTTACACATCCACAGGGATGTTACAATACCAGGCTACTGGCCCACCTGCAAGGCTGCCCATGCATATCCCTGGGAGCATTCTTGGTAATGCTGTAAAAGGACACTTTAACCCCCAGTTTTATTCTGAAGCATTTTTCAGTCAACGATAAAAACCCTCTGATCCTAGAAACTCTACCTGCCAACTGAAATTTGTGAAAAATTAAAATGAGAAAGGGATCAGATTCCTGAGTTTACTGTTATGTTGTTCATGCTTTTAAAGAAAATGGGGTTTTTCTTATGCTTCCTGAGGGGGAAGAGGAAGATCTGGGGTTCGTAGCAGTCCAATACAATATGTCTGGTAAGGGATTTTGTGAGAAGTTGAGGAACTCTGACCTAGCTGTGCTGTGACTGAGTAAGAAGGACACTGCCTCTGCTTCACAAGGCTGGGAGGGTGAGTATGCATGGTATCCCTGTACTGCACAGCAGTGACTAGCTTATCTTCAGCATCCAGTCTTCAGGGTAGTGACTTACTAGGAAAGCTTTCTTACCCACCCCCTGCCCCCCTTCCTCTCTCCTTCCCTTTCTCTTTTTTTCAAAAAATGTGAAAGGTGCTGATAAAGACTGCAAGTGATACAGTATTTACTTGTTTACACTCCCCTTCATTTGTGAATTTGTCTCAGCATTGTTAAAGAGCAAGGAACATTCTTTCATTGTTTTTTCACACAACCATGCCTGAAGCCCAAATATTGATCAGGGTCATCTTCTCCTCTCTGTTAACTCTTGTTGCTTCCAGCTGCTAAGAGTTTCACAGTGGACTTTAATTTATTTATGGAAGATTTATTCTGAGGTTGGTACTCTGTGGTTAATTAATCAGAGGTAGCAGGAACACAGCCATGTTTCTAGTCAGCCTCCATGGACTAAAGAGCTGTATACCTGGCTACTCTGCTTTACTACACTTCACACCTCTCCACTTGGTGACAGTAGTATTGGCAGGTTTTTTTCTACAGGAGAAGATGGCATAGAATTGAAGTCACAAAATCAATGAAAATTCTTAGGTAAAGACAACAGAAATATTGTTCACAGGAGTTTCCTTGTGATGTGTTTTACTGTGTCAATCCTTAACAGAAGTATGTGGTTACACTTGATCCTGGATCCAAGCTATTCCTTTCTGAGGTCTGCATCCACTAAATGTTTTCTGAGATAGCTACTGTCAGTTTACAGTCATCTTTCCTTGGGGCAGAGAGCTGTACAATGTTTTCCCCAAAGTAGCACCTGAAATCCCTGTGTTGAGTGCTGTATCAGTGACTTAGGTGTTCCCGCATGTCAAGACGTTTCACTTGCTCATGACTGATTGAAGACGTGAAGATTGGGTACAGCCTTGGCTTCATTGATATGGTGGAATTCAGGATCCTGCATGGAAGAAGCAAAGCAGCAATCAGGACTAGAACCCTAAATTTCTGGAGAGCTTAACTTTGGCCTCTTCAAGGACCTATTTGGAGGGATCACATCAGCTACAGATCTAGAAGAGAACAGAGTCCAAGAGAGCTGGGAAATGTTCAAGCATCACTTCCTCCAAGCTCAAGACTGATGAATCCCCATGAGCAAAAGAGGCAGGAAACCTGCATGGAAGAGAAGGGAGCTCCCAGCAAATCTCAAATGGAAGAAAGAAATTTATAGGATGCGGAGAAAGGGACAGGCCATGTGGAAGGACTGTAGGTACATCTTCAGAGTACACAGAGATGTGACAAGGAAGGCCAAGGCCTGCTTGGAATTGAGTCTGGTGAGGGATATCAAGGACAACAGGAAGGATTTCTTCAAGTATATCAACTCCAAAAGGAAGAATAGAGAAAATGTGGTGCTGCTTCTGAATCAGATGAGTGTTCAGGTGTTGGAAGACACAGAGAAGACAGAGTTATGGAATCTCACACCTCAGAGGTAAGAGAAAAAGGTTGGAGAATGGAAGACTTGTTTGTAGAGGGTTGGGTTAGAGATGAGCTAGGTAGATTAAACATCCATAAATCTACAGACCTGATGGGATGCACCTATGTGTGCTGAGAGATCTGGCAGATGTTGCTAAGCCGGTCTCCATTATCTTTGAAAAAGAACAGAGTGGGAGAGATGCCTAATAACTGGAGAAGGGCCAATGTTACTCCCATCTTCAAAAGGGCAAGAAGGAGGACCTGGGAAGCTACTAGCCAGTCAGCCTCACCTCCATCCCTGGAAAGGTGATGGAACAGATAATTCTGGAGGTCATCACCAAGAAATTAAATTCATCCTTACTCAGCTTGTTTATCAACAACTTGGATGAAGGGATAGAATGAACCCTAAGCCAGTTTGCAGATGATACAAAACTGGGGGGAGTGGCTGGCACACCTGAAGGCTTTGCTGCCACTCAGAGAAACCTTCATGGGCTGGAGAGTTGGGCAGAGAGAAACCTAATGGGGGTCAACAAGGGCAAGTTTAGAGTCCTGCACCTGGGGAGGAACAACCCCAGGCACCAGCACAGGCTGGGGGTGACCTGCTGGAGAGCAGTTCTGTGGAGAAGAACCTGGGGGTCCTGGTGGACAACAAGCTGTCCATGAGCCAGCAGTGCCCTTGCAGCCAGGAGGGCCAGTGGGATCCTGGAAGCATCAGGAAGAATGTGACCAGCAGGTCAAGGGAGGTGATTGTCCCCCTCTACTCCCCTCTACTGAGGCACATCTGGAGTGCTGTGTCCAGTTCTGGGCTCCTCAGTACAAGAAAGACAGGGAAGTACTGGAGAGAGTCCAGTGGAGAGTCACTAAGACGATTTGGGGTCTGGAGCATCTGCCTTATGAGGAGAGATTGAAGGAGCTGGGCCTGTTAAGCCTAGAGACGACAGAGAGGGGATCTCAGCAATACATGTAAATATCTCTAAGTGGGTGCCCAGAGGATAGTGCTAGACTCCTTTCAGTGGTGCCTTGGCAGGGGGCTTGGACTCAATAATCTCCAGAGGTCCTTTCCAACCCTAACTATTCCTTGATTCAGTGACATATATTAACCAAGAGATGAGAGTAAGGGATCTTAACTGTCTCTGCTTTCATGTGATGGCCCCTCACTGCTTGCTTTTATTGATTCTTTCAAAGTTAAAATGTGTAGAAAGTCTCAAAAGGACTTGCATCATATTTAAAAAAATTGTTCAGGAAAAGTATTATTGGAGATGTACTCGGCTCAAATGCCTCACTCTTCAAGCTTGACCTGTAGGGAGCTCACAGTTAATCCTCTTCTCCTCAGTCAAACAGGTTTTAATATAGTTTTGGGGATTTATTCATCAAATTCCCATTCCATATCTTCAAGCATTTCTTCCACAAACAGTTGGATTTATTTCCACTCACCATTAGTTTATGTAATGTAAGAAAGTCTAGTCTGGTGAAATGGTAGGAAACTTGAACTCAATATGATGTTTATTCTGTGGACTGTCCTTCCTGTCATCCAGTATAGAGTATGCTACTTAATTGAATGAGAAAAGTGTATCTCTTCAAGGATTTAATGTTCTTTGTCTCATCTCTAGAAGCATAAAATACAGAATTCAAATGCATCTATGTAAAATATATATTTTGGGGTTTTTTTCTGACTAACACTAGGCAAGCATGGAAAATTGAATCCTTCCAGCAATACACACACAAAACATTGTAGGGAGAATTGTGTTGGTGCTTAAGAGCACTGTGTGTACATCAGCAATGAATACTATAGAAAACAGGATATAGAATAAAGATTATTATTTCTTCAGGATACAGATCCAAAGTCCTCAAGATGTTATCATGGCACAGAGGAAAGTCCAAACAGGAGATTTCTGCTATTTCTTTAAATGGACATACACTGCAATTGAGAAGACAGTTGCACAGTTAGGTTCATTTATTCTGATCAACTTATGGAGGACTTTCAAACATCTATTTTGTTATCTTGATACAGTACCTTTTTCTCCCCATCTATGGGGGCTATTAGACCACAGGGTGGGGTTAAATGGAACCCAATAGAACAGGCAAAAAAAAAGTTGTACGATCCTTAGACAAGTAGCTGATGCGGCTGGTCTCCTATCTGGGTGGAGGCAGGGTAGTCTTGCAAAGAGTAGCACAAATTTACCAGGGTACTATGCAGTCATGGGACAGGGGTTTTGGTAGGAGGAAGGGGTGTTGGTAAGAGGAAGGATGCTGAATTCTGCAAACTTTGCCAAAAGAGAAATGAAAGGAGAAATGGAAAACAGGATTCAGCAGCAAGCTAGGATAAGTTTGGAGAGAAGGTCATAGAGACTTAGTCATACCTACACCAAGATGTCCAAGCATCTGGTCTAAGCTTGGTAAGAGAATACAAGTTTTCCTCTCTGGTTATGTAAAAGCTACTTGTCAGAGCTCTTTGCCAACTTAGTTACACTTTGTCTGGAAGAAAATGCTCCCATGCAACTGCACTTATGCCTATCCCTAAGACGCCCAAGGAAGTCTTGAAGGCAATGGGACTATTACCTTGACAGCTAAAGGGGTGCCTTCATAGGGATCCTGTCAGAAAATGACTAAAAATAGAATGATGGTCAGGGACAAGTCAGTCAGAAGAGGCACACTGAGTAACTGAAATGTCTCAGAGAGGGTTGCTGTAACACTGACAAGAAGCTCCAGATAAACCTAGTATAGAAGTCCTGCCCTCTTTCCCTCCCCTGATGCCTCCCATGCAAATTCAAAATTATGCTTTCAAATTCAGGGGCAAAAGAGGGACATAACACCCAGTTTTGAACGTGACTGAGTGCTTCAGCCTTTCATGAAAAAATATCCAACCACAAAAATACAATTTTTTTTAGTTTTACACAAAGTATGCAAGTAAAATTACTGTCAAAAGAATGTTCCCCAGCATTTCCCTGATTTCTCCCCAGGGTCCTTAAATTCGCTGATGTAAAAAGAAAAACAAAGAACTACAAAAAGGCACATGAACACAGCTCTATAAATAAAAAAGGAGGGGAAGAATGAAAGCACTTTTTATAATTTTGAACCAACCATTGTGTAGGTATTTGCTTACTCCATCACTGCTCTCTGCTCAGGACATTAAGAGAAGACTGATACTAGAAGGAGTCTTCCTGTTGCATTGAGTCTGACCTGAATTTCCTTTCTAAGGCCTGGGAAATAAAATCAGAGAGATTAAGATCTACTTTTTACCCTTGTACTGAAAAACTTCACTAGCAAAGGGCAAAATTTTTTCCAAGATAAACAAAAAATTTGGCTTAATTTTGTGTCTGGTTATAAATACATTAGAAAGGGGGAAAATTAGTCATATAAGCTTATAAATAATAGCTCAATTACATTCAAGAATATGTGGGTGGGTGTCCTGGGTGGAATAATTTGCTAAAGCAGAGTTCTTCTTCCTTGCCTTTCCTCTTCCTCTTAATTTATTCCTCTTTCTGAATATGTGCTTCTTCTTTTTAACCTTTATTTATATCTTGCTTTCTGTTCTTTAATCTTGATCTTTCTATAATGGGTCTATACACATTTTTCTTTAGGTTTGATTTGTTACGGACTAAATATTTTTAATGGATACCAACAGAGTGTAAAGCACTTAAGTGTATACCTAGTCTCTGGTACACACTTCTGTTTTCTTGATGTCAAGAAAATGTGTATTTAAAATCAAAGGAATGCTTAACAGTTCTGTTGTGCAAGTCTTGGTATGGTTGTTTTCACCATATTACAGTACAGTACTGTACAACCTCCTGCAACATCAAAGACCCCTCCTTCCTTCTTGCCTTTTCTTAGACTTTTCTGCTCTTGCTTTTTGCTTCTTGTTTTGATTTTGTTTTAATTTCACTCGAAACTGATGCTGACATGTAATAAAATTCTCCAACATTTAGATTTCTGTCAAGCCTCCTGGCTGATCAAGACTGTCAGTCTGATCAGCCTACTGATTCAGATCCAGGAACCAACCACTCTAGCTACACTGTTCCTTTTTGTACAGCTTGGCAGCAGTGAGGAATCTAAGAATCAGTGTAACCATACCTGGCTTCAGAGCAAGACTCAGCAAGGGTCTGGAAGGACTAAACCAGCTGAGACATGTGGTTAGTGCACCACACAGAGCAGTGAGCTGGAGCTGTGTGAGAGCATTCCCAAGATGTTCCCACTGCCCATGCTTGCCTGTAAGAAGGACAAGGGAAACACTGGAGTCTGATTGGGATTGTGTTGACCTCATACCTTCCTAGGTGATATATGAGGTTACTGTGTGTTGTGCATGTCTTTCTCTCAGGTTGTTTTTTCTATAATTGATTTCTTTTAATTTTTATTGGGTGCTAATTACATCACTGCAATTATGGGGTTTGTTCTGGTGTCCCATAAATGCAAAGGTTTTTACTGCCAAGAGATGCTAGCAATATTTGTAAGAAGACATCCAGAGCCGATATTTAACCTAGTACCTGAGCAGATAATGACCTGACGTTTATATGCACGCAGTTTGGAAACACTGCATAACAGTATCAAAGACAAGAAAGTTGTAGTTGTGCTTTCATTTTAAATCTGGGATCTTGTGCCAGGTGTTAGGAAAACATTCAGAATTCCACAATGTCAACAAAAAGATTTTTCCCAGCCTCAGTGGAGTTTTGATTGTGTCTCTCACTGAAGGCAGGCTTGGCCCTTTCACCAGAAGTACAGGACTGGTAGCCCTCTCCTTACATACACAGTTACCCATCTTCTAAAAGATTAGAAGTGACTCCAAAGGTAGTTTTGCACAGCAGCAATTTCTCAGGCCCTGGGAGCAAACCTCAAAAGCTCAAAAGCCTGCCAGAGGAATAAAAACCAAGGGCTGACCAAAGCCTGAGAACCTGGCAAGCAAAACTTCAGAAGTCTTTTTTTTTTCAAAGTTTCTTTTGAAAAAGTGTGAGTATTTTTAGCATCTTTTCAACCGGTTCTAGCATAAGAATCTGTTCCTACTGCTCCTAATTTCCATATTTGGAGTGTCCTTCCTTCACTATTTAGAACATTCCAGGTTTACAGCTAATTGTGGGTAAAAAAAGCCTTTGGTAGATGGAACAGTATGAGATATGCCCTCACTTCCTGGCTCTTTTGAGGACAGTAACCCACAGCCAGGCTGTCTTACTTCTCACTGAATGGTTCTACATGGTGGGGTGATGCAGAGCAGCGAATACTCTCCAGTGTCATTGGCAAAAAGTGGGACTGATGATATTGGGTCACTTCCCACAGGAAGGGCCTACAATGAAGAACATGGTGTTTATCTGACATGAATGGCTGGGAGATTATGTCATTGAAAATGCACTGCACCGCCACACTAACACCTGCTATATCCAAAGTGGTCCCCATTTAGCATCTACATTTCTGATGTGGATGCATTGTTCTGTCTGAGTTAACTTGAGCTGTTTCAGGGAAGCATTCTGAGTGTTGCTGACCAGAGATAGCACCACACGCGGATATAAAAGCATTGTTAAGACAAGCTTTATATGGGATGTTCTGCCAAATGGTTCCCTTCCCTTCCTCTTCTCATTTCCTTGTTCTCCTTTAGCCACTGGAGAATGGTAATCCATTGATAATCCATTACACTTATGTGTATACTGGTGACTTTCCAGACCTGCCACAAAAGACATTCAACTAGATGACTTTGGTGGAAAGATGCAGCAGAAGGAGATGGAAATGTCTTTCCTGAGGGTTTTAATACTGCTATGTTTGTACTGACAGTCAGAATATGGAGAACTTTGCACTGACAGCTGTAAATAAAAGGAAAATACTACAGCTAGTTTCATTCCTCCCTCTTACATAAACATTTTTTTAAATATCTGGTTTTGACCTTTAGAAACAACACATGCACAATGTCTTGCTCATCCCAAGCAGCAAGCTTTGACATTTTGTTCTTAACACACAAAAGAGCAGGCACACAACTATATCTGAATGGAGAAAGCATGGAGACACCTATGGAGAGCAAAGTCATTGCTGGTTCCAAAAATTTCTCAGAATTAAATTTGAAAATAAAAATCTAGGCATTAGAAACCTGAGTCAGGATTTCCTCATCTTGCAGGTAGACTGGCTAAAATCCTTTTTCTTCACTGTTTCCTTCTAGCCAAGAATGTCTCTTTCTGTCTGTCTACCCACTGGTTCACTGCTGGACAGTCTATCCCTGCAGCCCATTCCAGAGACTTTTGGCAGGGTGAGAATGGATCATCACCTTTTCTGATGAGGCTGGCCATTGCAGAGCAATGTGCAAGAGTAAAGGGGCCCAGGGATGGTTCTAAAGATGTCTCTAAATGCTCACAGGAGACACCTGTATTCTTGTCCCTCCACCAAAAACTATTTCTCTTTACCTAAGAACACATTTAGCGTATTGAGGCTGCTGTGATGTTAGAAGAATAGTTATACCATGGTGTTTTTAGGAGATGTGATCCCAAGACTTGCCTTGTACAACTGTAGGAGTCCTTCTAGTTCCCTAAGCTAGACACTGACACAGGGGATGAGCAGTGTCCCTAGAACACCCAATTTCAAAGCATTCCAGTCTGCAGATTGGGTTCTTCCTTCTTCCACTGATTCCCTTCCCTGTTCTTCTTTCATACCCCCCTCCATTCATCCTCTCCAACCATCCATTGTCCATGGCATAGCTTCCCTCTGCTTTAACAAGGAATGAAGCTCTGCTCTAGTCAAAGAGCAGTCATCTTTCACCAAGCAAGACTGTTGGAAGCAAAGTTCCCCAGGTCAACTGGGAACTGCTCTAATTACTCCTAGTATGATCCCCCATGTTCATGTAACTACAATTCTCCTTAATTCCAGCAAATCCCACCCTCTCCATTGCCTGGGTGGAGCCTTGCTGTAGATGACAGAGCAAACTGTTCTGGTGACAACCACTCTTGAGCTTAGCTGCACTCATAACACATAGTTGAAAGTGATTTTTCACTGTTATTTCCTTAAGCAATAGTGGTAGCAAGAGTCCGGTGCTTTCCTCTTGCACCCACAGGGTCAGAACATCTCCATTTTGGTAAAATATGGAGCAGAAGCATAGTTCTGACACCTGCCAAAAAAAAAAGAAAAAAAAAGGAAACAAGCCCTTCAAAGTAAGGACAGTTCTTGGACTGTTCTTAAAAGGGCCTGAAACTTGGAAACCACAAACTGCAGGTTTAGCTACTTCTTTTATGATGTGGGGTACTTTGTTCCACACAGTGATTCCTTGGTGTCTTAATACATGAGTTTTGCATTTCCCAAAATGATATGGGGGAGAGCAGTGCAGAAATCACACATTCCTTTTTTTTCTAGTGTCTCATTCCATCTTTCCAGCCCAGAATTCAAGGATAAGCTCTGGCCTTCGCATGAAAGGTATACAGCAGATGGTTTCATCAAGAGGAAAGTAGTGACTTCAGATTCAGTTTGAGAATTTTATTAAAACCATAGGTTTCTGTTCTATACAAAACTGAGGAGATTAAAAAAAAAAAAAATTGCATTAACGACATTGGAAACAGCGCAATGTAAGTGGCTTGTTGATAAAAATCTCTGAAAGCTATGTACAGGATTAATACTACACAACTGTATTAATGTAGAGACTCTCAGCAACTTTAGCAATATATACAAACTCCCTTTACACTCATAAATATCTTATTTACAGCTAATAAATAACACTCAAAGCTAAATCTTGTTTCCTTATGAAAAGAACCCTCACTATTTTGTATCCAAATTCTAAATGTGTTTGTATGTGATCCTGTATTAAGAGCTGTCCAGATACTTTGCTTCTGAAGAATTTAACTTTTAAGAGAAAATTGCAACAAAATGTGGAATCTATAGGGAATAAATCACTGTATTTATTTTTAGAGGCCTCAAATGGCTCAATACTCAACCCCACCCTCAGTGACTCATCACATCTCTTCTGTAGTTTAATCAAATGTGAAATCAAATGTGAGCAAATTCAGAGCTATTAATATTCCAACATATTGCACTGTTTAAGACTTTTATCCCCAAATATACTAGCAGCTACAGTTGGAAATAAGAAACAAATTGTGCACATAAACACATACACTTTTTTTCTTTGCTTTTAAGATGGGATCATACTGGAGAAATCACCATCCATGCTGTCTTGCACATACAGGAAAAGACTACAACACCCAGCATAAACAGATAACATTACACTTCTCCAAATGTCTACCTTCAAGCACTTGGACCTCTCCCACATTTTGTTTACTCTCTAGAAAGTTAAAACAGGGCTATTGCACCTTATATGTTACTTAAAAATGGGGAAGCAGACTGCCTTCAATATACCTATTTTTTTAAACTTGCAGCATGGCTAATTTGAGTGTTTTTCAGAGTACTCCTTGTGGAGCACACAACCAGGCTGCTTTTAATTGGCTCAGCTCCTGCTTCCTGCTGAATTCCATCTCATGGCAGAAAACTAAGCAGTTCCTAGCATTGTAACCACAGCCAAGAAACAGAGATGGATCACTGGCAGTCACAATTCCAGTACAGGGAAGTATGAGCATCCTCGTCAGCTATCAAGTGGATTCACTTGCACTGAAAACTGCATACAGCAGCTGCCACACAGCTGCATGACTGACACTTGGTGTCAAAGAGCAGATAAACTATGACAGTTCTGGAATACATGACACAAGCAAGCAGGGAGAAGGTGGAGGGTGGGGGAAAATATCTGTTTCCTGCATTTTCTGGTAGCTCAATTCCTCTGCAGTTCCATTTTCACAGTGTTGAAGGCTAGACAGTTGCATTTGGAATAACTGAAAGCATAGACAAAATATTAAATGTCTGCATAAGACACTGGCATTGCTGCCTTCTCCTAGAGCTGTTATTTATTCCAGGGTAAGCGGCATAGAAGTATACAGCTTAACAGATCATACCTATTGCTAAACAGCACTGGCATCTACCCCCAATTAAATACATTCATAACCACAAACTAAAAAATTCATCCCCATATTAAGTCAGTCCCTGACACCTTCTAGTATTACACACAGCAAAGGTTTTTTTTTCACATGGGAAACCTACTTATTTGCTAAACACACACTTGAAAAACAATGAACTCTCTCCAGTGAACTGCCTGAAAATTCAATTAACCAAGACACAAAAAAATAGTTTCAAATGACTTGTGAAAAGAACAAAAAAAAAAAACCAATAAATCAAAAAAAACCCCAAACCAAACCAAACAAAAACAGCAACATAAAATAAAACCAAGTACAGGGCTTTGTTTCTTTTCAATAAATATTAAAAAATTGCTATATAGGATCTGATGTCAAGAAACCTTGTCACAAGGCACCATGATTAAGCAAAATTGCCTATATCTTTTCATCACTCCAAACTTTGGCAAGTAGTTTTGCAGGTTTCTTTTGTTTTTAACTATTTGGATAATGTATCTTTATGGTTAGTAACTTCATATGCTGAGACTTTTTTACAAGAAGTCTCTAAAATAGCTAGGAATAGCAGGCAAAAATCCAGCAGCGGATAAATATTTCTATATATTTGGTTCTGAACATCCACAGTCCACTATGGGATGAACAGACTCTTCTCTTCCCCAGTGTGAAAAATCTTTGTTCTTGTCACTTAAGCAGATTCATGAGCAGAATTTTCTTTCAAGGCTTTCTTGGTACTGTGTAGAAAAAAATAAAATATAAAGGTGATGAGGAAGATGTAAGATACTTGTTCCCTCTTGTCTTATGTTTGAGAATTAAGATTTTAAAACTCCCAGCTTAACAGGAATATAAATTACGTGCTTAGGCTTCTCCTGGCTTCTGCTTGATTTCATGTCAGACACACACACAGAGGTCTCAAGGCCTGTCCAGGTCATTGCCCTAGCGTAACAGCCAGCACATGTGCATTTTTATGCAGAGCCAGATCTCAGTCCAGAAGTGTCCCCATGAGACCATTCACACACAGTAATTGAACTAAAATAAATATAACCACTTCTCCATCTCAAACTTCAGTGGGTAAAGTCCAAAGACTGTCCCCACATCTAATCTGGGTCAGGAAAATTATCGATAAAAATATTAAAGTGCACCAAAGGGCTATTAAACAAAGGCAGAATCTCTGATCCATAGAGATGAAACCCTCAGGAATTCACTCACCTGATTGCTGCCATCAGAAAGCAGTGTGCTAAGAAGAGCACCTTCATAAGCCTGCTCCATTCCTGTACCAGCCTCCAAACCTGCTGCTGGCCAGTACGGAGGGAGGGCTCTGAGCTGACCCAGTATGGAACTTTGAATGTTCTGTAGCCAAGGGTAAGTGTTGAGACAGAGACATGCTTTCCTCTTTGTGCTAGTGCCTTGTCTGTAACCCTCCCTAACAGTCTCTCATACTTAGCCATCAAGTGACTGTGAGAGGCAGCGACTAGCACTTGCTTCTCAGACATGCCAACAACCACACAAGTATGGTTAGCAGAGAAGCAAGCCAAGAGCTTTTAAGCTGCCAAAGTGGCCATAAGCAAACCTCTGGTCAGTCTGAGCTGTGATGCTTTGGAAGCCTTGAGAAGACCAGTGCACAAGTCAATTAAAGGGAAAGTTTAATTACCACTCAAGTGGTAATAAAACAATCTAAAGCCACTAGGGATTACTCGTACCCTCCTCTCTTCCTGTTGACGGGCTGCTCCGAGCATTTCACAAATATTGCTGCCTCTTCTCCCTTACTGAGACGCGAGGTGCCATCTCGAGAACAGAACACCACTCTGTGGAATAAACATTGGAAAATTCACAAGACTGAGCCAAACATCCCTTTTTAATCTTAGAAAGAAGAGTGGTGCTTGGAAACAGTCTTTATACTTTGTCACGTGTGGCACTGCTACTTTGCAAGCCTGTGAAAAAGTTATTTTTAAAAGAGAATTCTGTAACAAAAGAAACGCTGTGCAAGAACTGGTAAATGAATTATACATGGGTATCAAAGCATAGCCATAACTTTCACTGATCCTTTGCAAAAAATTTTCTTGTGGCTAAGACAGCAGAAGTTCTATCCCAAAGTCTCTTGGATCTTTATTTACACCAGTCTTTACGTGAGTTTTTTGTCAGGTGAATGAACTTGGAAGAAAGCCATACTCGGTCACATGTGTGTAAATGAAGTAGGTTGCAATTTCCAGAAAACATGAGCACTCGCTTTTCTATTTATCAGTATCTTCTCCACCCCTATATTTGTTCAGCTCTGATAACTGTTCTTTGATCAAGTGACTGACCTGTTTATTCAAAGGAGGACTTATTATTATTTACTATACTATATATAGGACACACATACTCTGTTCTGGGCCCATGTTCTGCAAACAGATCTCATGTTTAGTGAATATGAGTATTTCAAAAGATTCATGTCAAAGCACTTCTGTTCAGGCTTTGATGTTTCAACATTCACGCATTAGCAATGTCCTGCAATGGTCATGTGTTTCAGTTTTCACCCACAATTCAGGTATTCAACCCCTAAGAAAACCCAGCCTAACTAAGCAATACATTCTTGTGCAAACACACTTTTGGAAGGATCTCTAAAAATCTCCATCTAAGCATGTTCTTTGTGACAAAACCTATGCATACACCCAGCATGAAAAAGGACGACAGAAATTGCAAACACAATCACTGATGCTGGTTCATGGAGATACTCTCCTGCATACTACAACTGACCTTAAGTAGCTACAATAGTGAGATACAAATTAATTACACGGGAGGAAGACTATAAACTGCAGATCCCAGTGGAAGTAAATAACTGAAACTGGCTGATACAAATGGTGGTTTGATATCACTGGAGCCCTGATTATCATTTATGCTGCACCTATTAACTGTAAGGAGTTACATGTTTGTCCCCATCTGTGATACCAAAAATCAGGAAGCACTCTCAATTGGAACTAATATAGCTTATAGCAATCAAAACAAATTACTTTTTCTGAGTTTCCCCTGACTTCATTCTGATTCTCTGGATGTCAAATGTAAAAGGAGTCCACCAGTCTGACCAGCTGAAGAAGGTGTCTTTTTCCCACTGCAGCTTCACCATAAGCAGGTCTCCAATATCCACTTCTGTGTAAATCAGGAAGGAGAAGGTCTTGTTTGAGGAGACTTCAGGCCTGTGGGGAGGAGAATAAGAAAACAAACAAAAAAAAAACCACCTGAAATTCTTGGACAGACAAATAAAATTAAGGAACTTAATGGAATTTCTGTACTCCAGAGAAGGAAGCAAAAACACCTCTACCTTTTGTAGAGGCAAAAGGAAACATCCTTCTGCAGCAAGGCTGGTAAAATCCTGGGACATCTGCCAGGCAAGGGTTTTCCTCCCCTGTGCTGGTGACTCTCAGAAAAGCCAGACAACCACCACCCATAACCAGTTTACATTCCTCAGAGCAGAAAACAGGCTTTGGTGTTTTCCAGCTCCATTCCCTGCCAGCTAGGGATGTACACACAAACTTCTGCTTATTTGCAGAGCTGTCTAAGCAAATCCCAAGTCTCCTTCAGCTTCTGCACTGAGACCTTCAGATGCGTAAGTCTACTTTTAGGAAGATTTAACATGGTATAAAGATACTGAGAAGAAAATAAGAAAGCACTGGAAACACTCTTATTAGGCTGAGTCACAGGTCAGACTTCACGCTTCCATATTTCAGATGCCTTATCAAGAAGAGCTCCTGTAAGATTTGGTTCATTAGCTTCAGAAGTGACTGCAACTCCTTGATCAAGGACAAGAGTAGATTCTGGGACCCTGTAAGATTAGTGTAGCTGAAGCCAGAACAAGTTTTTCGGTTGAGACTAACAAAGTTATAGTACTTTGCAGTTGTTTCTGTAGCTACTCACAGTGTGAAACCAATGTTCTCACTCTCATCTAGAGTGCCATAGAGAGAGATCAGGAATGGCTGGTTTGTCTTGGTCACGTTAGTCTTTCCAAAGAAATGGATCTTGACCTGGTAATGAAAGACTGAAAGAATACAAAAGAAAATGCCATTAGGAAAACTCAATCTCCAAAGAGACAGCTGGAGACAAAACCACCCTGCCTCACCTCTGAAAATCCTAGGCTGGAATACACCAGCTTCACTAAAATGAGTTTATTTCCCTGCAGGTGTCCACGGAACTATTTTTCTGAGAATGTAACTATTAGCAAGCAAGGCAATCACCATTTAAGAACACCTTTGCAGTTCTTGCAGCTAAACTTTGCACTAAAGCTGCCACTATAATAACCCCAGAGTATGCAGTATCACCTTCGAACCTGCTATTGAACCTGTAACACTTGCAATACATGACTTGAAACAAGTGAGTTGTTTCCTTCTCTTACAGGAGGCTTGGTAAAAGGGAAAAAAAAAAATCAATCCACTGACACTGCAGGTTAAGCACCAAATGCCAACAGAACACCAGTCTTGCAGCTGCTCTAACAGTGCAGGAATGTGCCTTTTGATTGCTCGTGCATCACACAATGCACACTATAAGCATACCATGGGGTACAGGCAAAGCTAAGGATGAAAATAAAGTAGTAAATCCAACATTTTTTTCTTAGCTGGGAGGAAAATATTTTCCAAAATATTGCCAGCTCTCTCTGGCATTGTCCTTATCAGACCTTCCACAGCAACTAGAATCAAGAAGTGCTGTGATATTTTAGTGAGGGCTGGTGCTTCTCTAGCAAGTGCACTATCAAAGGCACCAATCTGATGCTTGCATATCTTTAACTAAGATGCTCACCAGACTGAGTTCTGCTGATTATTTCCTCAGCAGAAAGAAGTAATCATTTGGATGAAAAACACTGAAAAAGTTCCAAGTGATCAGGCAGCAGAGGAAGTCTAACTTTTTCTATTTAGAGAAACTTGTTACAAAATACCTTTCTTTTTGCACTCTACCCCACACCTCGAGTTAAGACAACACTTTTCTCTGAGATTTGCATTCAATGGCAAACTACAGGCCAGCTTCGCCCCTGCTCACCACAGGCACCAAAGCAGCAATATTCTCATCTGCAGCACATGCCCACCATGACACACAGCTGAGCACAAGTACCAGTCTTGCTCACCAGTAAGCACCTTGCTCACCTACCTTTATAGGGCATCTGAGCACGCGTTTTCAGATACATTTTGGTGTTTCTCTTTGTTCTCACTCTGTTGACCTTGTAACCCAAATTGTTGCAGCGGTTCTTGCGGCAGCTCAGGCAGAGGCCCTTCTCAAAGGCCTCCTTTGTGTTGCAGCGGTAGGCCATGCTTGGCTTTTCTTCATTGAGGAGAGAGTCAATGAAGAGGTGGATGGATCTCTCATGGGAGCACTTCACCAGCTGATCCACATCTTGAAAGAATGAAAATGTGTAATATGTATACACGTGTGCATTATTATGTGATATTAATCCCTAAGCAATGCTGTCAACAGGCATGATCCACTATGGCAGAACTGGGCTTTACAGGATGACTTTTAAAAGCACTTGAAAGAACATATTCCTGTGCCTCTCAGAGATCTTTCCTTGCAAGACACCTTGCAGGGCTATTCAGGTTTCCCTCAGAATGTTATACTGTTTGTTTCAGAGCAACCTCACCTCCAAGCCCTTTCTCAGCAATCAGACGCAGTGCTTCTCCCAAATTACAACCTGGCTGGAAACCTCCACCATTGGGATAAATATCAATGTGTCCAACAGGCTTCTGGATCCCAATGCTGCGGTCTGGAGAGCCTCGGGTGTAGGTGTGTAGGACATCCACAAACTCAGCATCATCCGGGGAGAGGCGAGTCAGTTCATCAGCGTACTCAAAGGTAGGACCAGCAGGATCCAGCCCTTTATGGGGCAAATCACAAAGAAAAACTGGTATTATTGTCTGCCAAAGATACTGACATAGATAACAAACACCAAACTCAGCTGCAACATTGGACTAGAATATTGAGTTTTCCTGCAGATATTACAGATGGATCACTTAAATATCATGAATGTATACAGGAGAATCAAAAGCACTACCTTGAAATGTTGTCACTGTTTAAAAAAATAAAAGTGTATGCAAACACATGCAAGGAAGCCCAGCTAACTTCCTCAGAGCTGTAGCATTTCCAGTGGATGGGAGAAACAAGCTCATAAGTATTTTCTCAGTGTCTTTCTTTCTTGTCAAGAAATGTAGAACTTGTATCTGAAGTATGGAAAAGTCTTGCTGACAACTCCATGCCAGGGGAACAAGCAGGAAACATAAATGAGGGCTTCACTGACTACATATCTAAGGGGAAGGGGATTATTATGGTAAACTGTCAAGCTGCAGCAACACTAACATCAAAAAAACCCATAGCTATTCTGCCAGTGAACAAGTACTATCTCCTGTTCAGACAACTACCTGAGAGCTGGCTGAAGGGACACATCTTTTCTGCAGCGCTCAGCTGGGGACAGGCACCTATGCTGTTCACCCACTGTTAGCTCCACTCAGTCTGAGCTGCCTCCCCCTCAGCTGTGAGGGCTTCAGGGGCCACATTACATTGCTCCCTGTGCTTTTCCCAGGGAGCGGTTCATCCTCAGCACCAAGAGCAACTGTGGAGGCATAACAGAGGGCTACTGATGTGATTTGTCAGTGATTTGGCAGCCTCAGCAAAAGCAGCAAAGCTGCAACTTAGAGAAAGAAAGGGCAGAGAGACTAGCGCTTTGGCCTCCTGACTTTAATCTGCCACCTCTCAGGACCTGACCTTTCCAGATGTGACTGCTGCCTAGCCCACCTCTCAGCATGCCTGTGGATCTGGGATCACAGCCAGGCTCAGGTGGAAAGAGTAAAGAGTGTCAGGAGCTAGGCTCCCTTCTGAATGGTGCTCCCAAGCTCTCTCAGCAGCAAAGACACCACAGATGAGCAATTTTCTTAGCCTCATTTGCTGATGCAGGAAATTCCTTTGTCAATGAGATCAGTGCTAGTGGCTCAGCTCTCAAGGTGCTGGGTTTTAAACCAGCCCCAGAGTGGCCATGCACTTTGCCTTGTCTAGCAGATTTCTCAGGCTCCAAAAATCACCTTAAACAGAAATCTAAGCAGACATAGCAACAGGAAAAACATATGTCTTCCCCAAATTCTCACTGTATTATTTCCAGCCTAGAATATTTCTTGAGCCTGTTATGATATACTTTGTAATAATCCACACTGGATCTCTTCTGGTTATATGTCCAGTCTCCCTCTGAGCCCATATAAACCTCTTGCATCTACATCATCCCATGGCAAAGAGTTCTGCAGGTACTAAATTTGCTGCAGCAAAATTTACTTCCTGTTCTGTTTCAATGGCTCCCATCAGCTACAAGGAATGACTGCCTGGATAAAGACAATCCACTGAATTTCTTATGCTGCAAGAGATACTGTGACCTTTGCCAAGCCATGGTTTGGTCAGTCCCCACCACAACTCCTAAACTACTCCTTTATCAGGGCCTACTCACTCGTTTCTTGTAAAGAAGCAAATAAAGGTTTTTCACTCACCACCCCATTGTTATTTTTGGAATCTTTTTCCAGTTCTATCCCAGAAATATCAGCCCTGCCATTTTATTAAGTCATGAATACCTAACCAAAGTACTGCGAGCAAGCAACAATTATTCTGGTGATTTTTCAGTGGAACATAATATTTCAGTATGGAAGAGATGCAGCTCTCCACTCTACAGTCACAGGTTTTCTTACCAGTAATTCTGTTCACCTTCTTTTTGGTCAGATTTCCAGCAATCCCAGCAGCATGGGCACCTAGACTGTACCCCAGCAAGTGGAGATTGTTGAGAGGATAATTGAATTGCTCCTGCAGAAGAGAACAATTTGTTTAAAGTTCAAAACCAAACACAAAAAACATAAGAAGACACAAAATATAATGTTTTGTTAATACTGGGATTTTTGTTTGAGCCATGATTAACAGAAGAAACACTATGTAGTTATCATAATTTTGTGCCATTGTAAATGTCTTGATCTAACTAATTTATGGCCAAAACCAAAACAGAGGAATGCAAAATAAAGGACAGAACACAGGACTGTTTATTTTATAACAGTTTTCAGCCACCCTCTCCCCACTAGTTTCTGGATCTCCTAAGGCAGGGCATATTTCCGATCCCGAGGACTGGCTTCTGTATAATATATAGGAATCTGTATTTCATAGCTACCTCTCACAGAGCCCTCAGAAATACTCTGGGCCCACAGGACCCCACAGTAAAGTCTCTGGAATGCAGTACAAAAGGCCTCTGAGTAGGAGATAGCCAGTAGACCAAAGCTGGAATTTTACCAGTCCAGCAAAACTACTGTCTGCAAGAGTTTAACTCCATCTACCCAACAGGAGATGATTAACATAGCTGCATCATTGCTGTTTTGTCTCTTATGACATTACATAGAATGTGAGACATCTCCACGTCTTACCTCCATCCAGTCAATAAACGTAGCAACATCCTTTCCCACCAGCCTGGTGTACGCAGCCGACACCGGATAGTGCTGCTGAGCTCGAACTAGCCAGTCCACTACAACGACGTTTGAGTCAGGTTCCCTCTTGTACAGAGCATCCACCAGCTTCGGGACCCAACTTTCATACATCCCTGTCACCTGTTGGTTTTGGCGATTTTAATTAAAATAGGAGATATATTAATATGTCTGTGAGATGCTTCTGCACAGTTTATCGGAAGTGTGGCTAAAAGGGAGATTCCTCCCACTTTGTCTTACCGTCCACCCATGGATCACCACAAAGGTTTTACTGGTATGATTGAAGTTACACTGTGCCAGGCTGTTGACCTGCCCAGGAACCAGGTAGCAGACATCCTCATCGGGCTCTGCAGGCGTCCGTAAGGAAAACTTGCTCTCGATTCCCTCAAAATTGTTTTTGCCTTCTGCTGTAAGAGCACAAAAAACATACAGCAGTGTTTTAGGAGTACTAGGACAAAGTCAGAAGGCACAGGTGCAATATTGGAGAGATATCTGGAACAGTCAAGAAATGGAACGAGGGGTTTTTCTTTCCTACAGCACTCAATGGACACACAACAGCCGTGTAAAGAGGAAATCAAAGGGTGAAAATTGCTCCCCTTCCAAGGTCCTGCTAAAACAGGAAGAATCTGCTGAGCTGTCAGAGAGGTATGAATACATTTTGAGAGTCAGTATTTCCCCCACTACATTAAGCAGGAAACCTCTTAAGTACCACAAGAGTACAGAAAACTGCACACGACAGCCACAGACAGTCATCCAGGACAGCAGAGAGTTACTACCATACTATTACATATTTTGGTGGTGTATCTTCCACATCACTTTGCCAATAATCATGGCCTAACATGGCCTTTTATAACTCTGTGTAGTTGTAGTGAAGTCACTACTGTTTTACAAAATACTAGTTTTAAGTTTTTGACCAACAAACAGCAGGTGAGGAGATCAGACACCCATCAGAGAAACTGAACTAGCAAACCAGCAGTCTATTTTGGAGTACATTTTCAGGTTATCTGATAACCTACAGAAAAATAAGCTGCAGAAAAATATCTTCCTCTGCCTGAAGCAGAGGGAAGGAGGGTGGGGAAAGAGGTGCTGATCTTGTACTGTTGGTAACGAAGTATGTCGTGGCCTGCAAAGGTCACTCCCTCCAACTTCCAGCTTCAAAATTTAAGTACTCCTTTTCCTGCCAAGACAGAGAAGTGACTTTAGGCTTCATACTCACCATTTCCTTTGGTAATAAACTTAAATGTCTCCTCTTTTTATGTCTGATTCAACTCCTAAATGCCTCTATGTATAGCACACCCTGTAATTAACTTTTCAAAACCCAGGCCCCAGTTTGGCAACTTGAGTTACGCAAATATTGATTGCCTGTTTTTCAAGTGCAGCTGAACTTAGGCCAGCTCTGTCCTGCTCAGCATTGTCTTTCCTGGCATCAAGACCACCAGCCTTTCACAAACTCCTAAACACAAATTAATGAATGGCTCTGAGCCACCATACAGAACACAAATAGACAAGATAAGGACCTTATGTGAGGCATGCAAAACATATTTCCACTCCCTTTTCCCATTGCAGAAGTGGTTTACTATGATAATTGGTAGATTTGCATAAAGTTGTGCTGTGTCACTCAGGTGTTAAATAACTAACAATTCATTTTTTTCCAAAACAGTTTTTCTGGTCTTCTCATTCAAGCTACCATACACAGCAGGGCACTGACTTATGCCTGACCTCACCTCAGGGAGTTCTAAAAAGTCTGGGAAGTTCTTGCTGTGCTTGGAGGGTCACAAGAAATCAGGGTCTAACCTCCCTCATCAGGTCTAAAACCAGCACAGAGCCTTGCAACAAATGCTTACGTAGCAGTCTCAGAGAAACTTGTCAGCCATAATCAATGGCTTATAATTGCCCAAGTTCAGCCACATGCAGAAAAGCAAGAACCGTTCACTGAACAGAGGCAGTACTCAGCTTTAGGTTTTGACCTTGACTGTGCTTAGCTTGCTAGCTAATTACACTGAGGGCCCCCTTCCTGCCTCCTTCCTCCTAAAGAAAGGTGTTTTTCATAGACCTTACCCGTCCTTCTACCAGTACAAGCATTCACATAATGGTAAATATAACATTTTACCCACTAATGAAAGCTAAATTTACCAAACTGACCAAATGTTGGCACTTTTTCTCTATTTCTGCATGTTCAAAATTTCTTTTTGTCACCGACAGTATAAAACACTTTTTTGGAAAAAATCTTTAGACCTATATTATTTACTTTTTAGCCAGAAAAAGAAAAGTCCCAAAGGCTGGTTGGTTAAATATCAGCTATAACTTTTCACTCAACTGTGAATCAGTAAGACCTTGAAAGGAACAAGAACAGCTTTCAGTTGTAAGGCATACAATGCTAGGACTTTCAATTATGTATATTCCCTCCTAGTACAGGAAGGCGAAAAAGAATAGCCCACCTGCTCACTAGTTAATAGTGCTTCCTTTCATACCTAGATATCATTTCCCTTCTGGATTAAACTTATCTGATAATTATCCAAAATCTAAATTACATTGATATCCTGTCTTGTAGTGTGTTTTCAATTACAAGCACACGCTAGAATTTGCATGTAAGTTCAGACCACAGCCCTTTTGAAAACAAGCTCATAGGAAATGTACAATTCAAAGTGTACTACACTTAAGGGTACCCTTGGAAAAGTGCACCAAGCTTAGAAAGATTGCAGTACAGTGGCACCCGCCACTGAAGACATGCTAAGTGCTTCACACATATTTGCATGTTTTAATCTAAAAATCTTTGATGGGGATTTAGGAACAGAAAGTCACTGAGATACAGTCACCACCAAGAAAGAAGCAGCTGCAAAGCAACAGCCCGTGAGTTAGGAAAATGGCAGGCAGCCACTTTTTTCATTTAGCTATGTTGCATGAGGATTAGAAAGTCAGAAGAAATTACTGTTATCCTCTTATGCCCACAAAAAGTGTCATGTTATCTTATGTCCACATATGGTCAGTTCCCAGCAGGCAAGATACCCTTTGGATGAGGGAAGTGTGCGTGTAGTGGAGTTTATTACAGACTTCTTCATGGTGTGGTCATCAAGAAGCTTTCCTTGGAATTTGCCTGACTTCGGCTTTGCAAATGCTATACAGCTCAGAGCAGAAGATATATTGTCTACATCTAATGTTGTGCTGCTCACATGCTGCACTATCACCTCACATCCCAACTTCTGCAGAATACAGGTACACACAGTCTGTACACAGTCACCACACAGACCAACACCCACATGTACCATGCTTTAAACCTGAAGCAGAGAAGTTCAGCATATCACTTCAGAAAACAAGCATTTCTCACTTCTGCTTTCATACCTCATTGTACTTCCTGGTCTATTAAAAAAATTATTCAGAACCAAACTTTGTCATTCATAGACTTTTGCCACAGATCTTTTCCTCACAGATTTAAAGGGAGAAGTCTCCTTGAATCATGTCCTGAGCCAGTGAACCATTGGGCCTTATTCTTACAGTATTACACAAAGAAGTGCAAAGACAGCCAATGTACACACTCATCACAGTTTAGTTAATAATATGTTTTAACTCAAGTTAATTAAATCATGGAAAACCCCAAATAGGTAGTTTTCAGCACGTTTCTGAAAGGTGGACAGAAATTTATCTGAATTGAGATCACATTTTTCATAATGTAGATACAGAAAATAGATATCAAGAAATATACATACATCCATGTTGAGATATTGAAGTAGCTTCTTATGACAAGAATGCAAGTCCCATTTCTAAACAAGGCCTTTGAATAAAACAGACTGGAAGTAAACACATGCAGACAAAAAAGAAATCCATGCTTCTGCTAAAAACTACACTTTCCCAGAGATAGTTCAGCAAAGATACAAAGGCATGTGTTGTGTATTGCCAAAGCTTCCAGGCACACAGTTACAAATACAAGCACCTGTTGCAAAATAAAGTTTTCTGTCTACTGCTATGTGCTCACAGTTAGCATGACCTACAAAGGGATTATTTAGGGAACTGAAGCAGAATTAAGAATTAAATTACCAATTCCAGATGGAAGCTGGCTTTTCAGGCTGCATCGCCAAAACTTCACCATTTTGTCATGCTATACAAAGTTTTCTGATGCTTTTCTTACACCCCTACTTGCACAATATGAGTTTCCATATTTAAAAAAAACCAAAAAGCTGTCCTGTGCAGCAAGGTATTGAAAACCTCACAGAACTCAAAGAAAGTGGCGGGGG
>VXBC01011428.1:182913-217308 GCA_013399945.1 Ploceus nigricollis
GACAGTGAAGAGAGAAGTTGCATAACTAGACTGGTACTTGCACCCACAGACCATGTAGAAGGTTAAAGTAAAAACAAGCCAGAAGCGTCTCCAGCACAACATGGGCAGCATTGCGGTGTAGCTGTGCTAAACCCCCATCAAACTCACTGGCCTTACACAACAACAAGCAAGGGGAGAACCAACCAGAAAATTTCATTTCCACAACAATGCTCCAAAGACAGCTTGAAGCACAGTGAGAAGGGAAGGGGGCTGACACAATGTGACACTTTGAATGTTTTTGTACTGCTTTAACATAAAAGATTTTATAACTGAGGGTGAGAAGTCTTCCAACAAAAATATCTGCTTAGAAACAAGCAGAAAACATTCTGGTCTCCTTCTCACTAGGAAATACAAGTAAGAAGACTCTTTCTTTCTGTAAATATTTGAATTTTTTATTTCCCCACCCAGAAGAAAAATAGTAAAAATAAAGCCAAAACCTCAGCATACGCTTCCAGATTACTTCTGTATTAATAAGTTCAAAGAAACAAACAAAAAAGGAACCTTTTCTCCTACTTTTAGTTTGTTCAAAAATATCAGTGAAATGTTTTTTTAAAATGTATTTTTCTGAAAATCAGCCATTTTTAATGAAACTCCAGTTTGAGAATAAAAAAATTACTCTTCCCTGCCTATTTCAATAACCACTAACTGGGCTACAGTAATAACTTCACATGCAGCAGAAGTCCTCTTATCCTGGGCTGAGCCTCTTTGCTTCAAGTAAGGAGCAACATAACATCCAGACACCCAGAGGCTTGAGGGTGACTATTGAGCCTGTCCCACCTACACTCATCAGCAGGCCCTTTTTGTGGTTCAGTATTTACCTGCTTTTCCACGCTGGCAGTGAGCGAGGACCGCTGGTACCTTTCAGCAGGGGCAGGGACAGCTCAGTGACAGGCAGGAGTGCAGGCAGGTGAGAGCTACAGTTGCACCAAAGCCTGTGTGTGGTGGTTATCCCGAATCTTCCTAAATGGGCAGATGGGAAAGGTGGCAGCAGGAACAACCTTGGTGTCTGCTTAGGAACATAATATGTGCACCTTCACTACTGCCTGTCAGTACATGGAGGAGCCCAGCTGAAGGCATAGAAATACAGGGAGCTATGCAGCAGCTGCAGCTCTGACTGCAATAGACAGGACACCTGTTCCTCCTGCTAACTTTTCTGCTTCGCAGAGAGGTTCTTCCAGTCTTTGGTGTCACATAGGAAACAAGAGGAGGCTTGTGTAAAACAGCCTCTAGCTGTTATGTCTTGCCATATTTGTCCTTTCTATTGCTGTGATATCACTTGCTGTTCTGTTCCCAAGATGTCTTATCTCACAGACAAGGCCCTCTCACTGATTAGCACAAGGATTCATTCCTCTTCATCCCACTCCAGTGCACCATGGAAGCTACTAATTCCTTTAAAAAGAAATAGAGATATGGAATAGAGCAGGATGCCTTGCTCTGGTAGTGAGTTGTGGATCTGGTTGTGGAGTAACCTCGCGCTGTGATTTTCTCAACTGGTCTTTAATTAATTACCACACTAATTGCAGTGCCTGCCAAAGTCAGCTAGCTGTCTTGCCAGACACATCTTTCAAAATGCAATGCCAAGGGAGAGACATTCCAGCACCCTGTTTGGGGTGGCGTGTAGGGGAGTGTAGTCCAAGTCCCCCATTCATTGGCCATGGGGCTGGTGTTCTGACCAACTGTGGTCTCCCCTCGCTGTTCCTCACGTGGCTCCCAAGTCCTGCCTGCAGTAGGTTAAAGATGACGTTGTTTGAAACTTTTCTGAGGTTACGAAAATGTGCAAGGGCATGGGGGAGAAGGAGACAGAGAAGAGATTTTGCCTGACTAAAAGTGCTCAGTACTAGCAGTGCTCAGGTGTCTGTAAGGGCAGAAGCAAGTTCTTGCATTTTGCCAGCAGTGTGCCCAGTGTGCCTAGTGGAGCACATCAGCACATCAGCATGCCCTGTTCTCTCCTGTTCTTCTCCTATAATTTCTACATCTACATCTCTAACCCTGGGAAGAGAGCCTTCTCATTCAGGTCCCATCCTGGCAGTCTGTGTTCCTGCTTGCTAAGGCAAGAGTGAGTAGGATTAGAGAGCAATGCACAGCAACACCACTGTGGGAAAATGAATCTGTCATTTCTGTCGCACGGAATGTATCAGGGAAGAGAATCCACTTCTCTGGCCTCTGGGCTATCCAACAAGGGAGAGAATCATTGCAGGCTCTCTGCTTTTCCTTTATTTCACTCTACAAGGGTGACAGATGGTGTGTGGTGCAGCCAAGGCTGGATTCCAACTTGTATCTCCTTTAGTTGCTTGCAACTTACTGAGAACAGATTCATCCTTGGGCTGACATTTCCATCTCATCCCAGAGGGGATTTGTTTTAAACTTAATTTAAAGTTTCGGCTGACTTAGCATTGCTTCTCTGGAATTTTGCAACTGGTAAGTAAAAACGCCCCCTTGGCCCAACACTCCTGCTGTGGACATCCAAACCCAGGGCTCATAGAGTGAGGGGTGTGCTCCCCAAAGGACAGTTCAGCCTGCCTGCAGTCAAAGCACACTCGTGCAGTGCCTTCAGGAACTACAGAGAAATCCTGCAGTGATTTTGTGCTCCTAACCTTTATAGGTATCAATTTTGCTTCTCATGGAGGTTTAAAAGATTTCAAGCAAAGCCTGAGCTCAATTAGTGATTTGCCTTCAAACTACGATCAGAAAACAGGCTGAGTTTACATACAGTAAAATTTCCCTGTCTGATCTATTCTATTTGCCATAAGTAAGCAAACAAGAAATAGTATTTATTTCCACCTACTTCTTTCATTGCATTACTTCACTATCTTGACAAGTCTGCTGACATTTTCAGGAACACAAGTAGCTGTGGTCACTGTCCCAGAGATACTCCTGCCAAAACTAAGACATGGCAACAAAGAGGAGACACAAAGAAGAGGAGAACGGGAGAGGAAGGACAAGGGCTGCAGCATTAAGATCTCACTATTCATCCATCAACTCCAAACACAATGCAAACTATGGGAGAAACCTGAAAAATGGCCTCCCTGGTTGTGGAGGTCTTCAGATCCCCCAGACAGGATTCTCCAGATTGGAAAATCACATTTTCCCTGGGGGCCTTTTTTTTAGACAGTTTGTGAGGGAAGTACATCCACTTGGCCTTCAGGGCACCAAATGATGCCATGCCTGTCATCTACAGCCACAAATCTGGCAAAGCTTTTTTCAGTTTTTAAAGTTGCAAAGTGCTCTGTTTGTCACATTTACTGCGCAAGTCATGTGCCTGTCATTGAAGACATTGCCACATAACACGCCACAGAAAAGGCATGTTTCCAGCTCCTGCTGGAGTCCAGGGGCACCAGCTCTGCCTACCAAGGGCAGCCTTGGAAGCAGGAAGTACACCCAGTCCACTTCAGGGTCCTCTCCACCAGCCAGAGCAGACACAGCAGATGGAAACTTGGCTGATTTGATGGTCTCTGACACCACCTTCCTCCTGACTCACTGCAGCTGTGCCTCAGCACTCCCATGGGATCCTAGCAGGCAGCAGTGGGGACCTGGGTGAGAGGAAACCACCCTCTGCAACCCCTAAGGCCATGTGTAAGCATTTTACAGGAGAGTGAGAAGCTGAGGCACCAAAGATTGAAAAGGCTTGCCCCAAGGCTGTGTACAAAGTGAGGTGCAGAAAGAAACCCAAAGCACAGAGTGCCCTCAGCAGGGCAGGCCCTCCACTTAATGTCCTTCCTAAGAAGGAACCAGGAAAAAAAAAACAATGGAAAAGAAGGAAAAGTATTTTCTTCCTCCATCTCCTCTGGAAGAGACAGATATCAGACTCTACCACTACCTTTAATCTCCTCTACACTCCCATCTCCCAGAGAGTCTTGGGTAATTTTTGTTTCCACGTATAGTGGTGAAAAAGTAGTCATGTGTGTTTATACACAAGTCTGCAGCTGTGCAGATGGTAGGACATCAAACAAAAATGGTTATTCTTATACACCTTCCTGTTTTCCTACTATGGCAGCCACCTGACTAAATGTCTCTGTGTTTAAAGTTATAAAGAGGCCATTCAAGGGATCACTAAAAGGCATAGAAATCTCCAAGGATCAGACTCCAGACATGAATTAGGTAATGGTCACATTAGCAGAGCCTGTTTTTCGAAGGCAGCTGATAACATTGTAACTACCAAACTGTGACATAAATTTGCCCCAGGAAACAAGCAAAATAGCTCTGTGGGTTGTTTCAAATTACTTATCCTGCGGGAATTTTAAGAATTCCTGTTAAATAATAAGGGACATGTGAACTTGATTTCCGATCTGTCTGATGCCATGAGAACTCTGGGAATGCAGCTCTTTTAATTTATTGGTTCCTTTGTTATTGAGTCCATTTCTTCCTCAAATTTTCCAGTGTTAGGATTTAAAGTTTTTCACGTCCTCAGGTATTACTTTATATTGGTGTAAGAACTGAGGCTTCCAGCCCATTGTACACAGGAACATAAAAAAGCATTTTTTTACCTAAGGCAAAGAAAAAGAATTTTTTTAACCTAAAACTCGTGGGTAAATAAAATCACATGAAGTTCTCACTGAACACAGTGAGGGGACTCAGACAACTGAGGTGGGGATGTGGAAGCAGTGAAAACTCACTTTGACTAAGTAGGAAGGTCCCAGGAATGTGCCTGCTTTGCTGTTGGAAGTGGACCCTCGCACCAGCCACTCAGCAGCCCCCCAGACCAAAGCTGAGCTTTTGCTGAGCACAGGAGCCCACCAGAGGTTAAGTGCTACCTCAGCCAACACAGCCACAGTGCACCAAGGCCTGTGTGCTGGAGCTAGGCTTTTTCTCTCCAGTGAAAAGAAATTATTAACTCTCCACTGCTGATTTATATGTTCCTCCAACCACTTTCCTGAGGTTTTCCTGAGGCCACTTTGATGTAAACCTGACAAAATTTTCTTTTGAACAAAATTTCCCACAGACTACCAAACAGCCTCAGCCTTCTTGGTGCTCAGTCTTACCATTCAGCTCCCATTGGATGCCTTAACTTGCCTCCAGTCCAGGACCAAACAAGGACTTTCCCATCTAGGAGCTGCAACACAGACTTTATGCAAAAGGCACTTTCTATCTCTTCCACATGCTCACATTGCTCCTAACAGAGGAGGCTTTTTCAAAGGAAATCTACATTTACCAGTCACTCTGGAGATGCTTGGCTGCTTGATGCTTATGCACCATGAAGGCCAAAATGAGGACTCTCTTCAGTAGCAGTCTTGATGTAGATGTGATCCTGAGTTCAGCTCTTGGAAATGTCACTAAACCTACACTAAGTGCTGCTGCAGAAAACGTGATGAGAGGCTGGGAATGGGATGACACTGCCCCTTCCCACTGGAGAGGCTGGCTGTGCACAGACCCAGCCCATGCATACCTTGTGGTGATCCACCACAAGGAGAAGCAGAGGTGCATGCAACTGTAGTCATATCCTGTGGTTTTCTAGAAGTCCTAAGGTTGAAGTATGGGGTTGAACTGACAGGCCTGAGAAGAAACTACAGAAACTACAAACAGGAGAAAGAAAGAATACTACTGAGTCTAGCTTAAAAACTGCTAGGCTTTCTTTGTTTTGTTTCAAAGGACAAATGCTAGGGTATTTTCTATTTGCCTTCTAGTCTTTAAGGTTTAACATTCTCAGCATCAAACCCTCCTTTGTGGCCATGAAGGCTAAATATTTACTCATCTGTAATGCAAGCTCTGAGTTGTAAGCAATGGCAGGACTGGAAGGAGAGTCTTACATAAACTACCTCCTTCTATAAAATATGCCCTCATTCCTGAAAGATTCAACCCCTTTTAGGACTAGTGAACAGCTCATAAGCTGCCACTGATTTTCTCTTGTTTGCTAACCTCTCTCTTTTATCATTTATTTATATTGATGAGCAAATTAGTGACAAGCCACTCTCTGACTTCTTCAGTAGTTCATATCTGGGTATTGTGGTTTGTCATCTCAGCCAAGCAGGGTTGGGTTTTTTAAAATTGTTGTATTTATGCCTGTATTTCTTTTCCTTAACCGTCTTGAGAGAAAAAAAAAAATCCTGAAAGGAGCTTCCATTAGTGAACATGGTAAAACCAGTTCCTATATAAAGTTTTTCTTTCACAAGGGAGATCTTAAAAAATTCTTTCCTTGTGTTTTAGGGGCATTACAGGACTTTGATTGGAGGGGAAAACTACCCTGTGAGTTGCTTTGCAAGCAATTGAAGAGGACAGTCCTCCACTATTTGGTTCTGGGCTGTCACCTTTATTCCTTCCCAAGATAAAGAAGAGACAGACAACAGAGCAAACAAAGCTAATGGATTAAGGCAAATTTGGGGCTGATTAGGCATGGTAAAGGAAGGACTCAGTGCTCCATGGATAATTCCCGATGAAACAGCTGCAGGCTTCTCTTTTGAGGCAGAAGTAGAGCTCAGCAAAGTATTTTCAGCCTAAATAGTTCTTGGCTTTGAAAAGTTAGGCTACGACTCAATCACAGTATTTTGCACTTTTGGGTTGAATTAACTAAATTGATCAAGATTAAAAAGTAATTCCATCCAACCTTTTTGTTTTGACACTTTTAAAGCAAAACACAATTATCATTTTTCTGAAGGAAAAAATATGGTAGCATTTTTTAATATATTTTTTATCAAAAATGAAATATATGTCCCCAAAAAATAATTTCCACAGTTTTATAATATCAGCATAAATTTTAAAATTCTGGAAACAGAATCTGAAAATGCAAATACATGAAAAATATAAATGATAATTTATAATTTGGCATCTGTGTAATTGTTGCATTTGCTCTCTGTGAAAAAGTATTTTCTTCTGGAATAACACACTGAATACCATTTAAGTCAGCTCTAATTAGCTACTAGTAATTTTGCAATATGTGGCAAAGAAGGTTTCCTTACAGTGAAACAAGACCTTTTACTATATGGCTTTTTTCCTGTCCAGATTGCCCTCCTTCAATGACGGCTTTACACATGTGGAAACAAAGTCTGGTATCTCCTTGAAGAGCAATTACTGATTATTCCAATAGGGCTTGCGAGGGAAGAGGCTCATTACTCCCAGCCCAGCCGGTGGGTAGGTTTTGGTATTTTTGAAGTACAGGGCTGGGAGCATGGATTAATTCAAGCAGGGAACAGTGTAAGTTTCCTACTAGGGGCCTGCTGAAATATGTCAGTGTGTATATCTGTGCATGGTTACTCCTTCTGCTGCATTTGCTGATGCTCAGTGAGAAATGCCCTTCCTCTGCTTTTTTACCATGCTGGATGCAGGCATAGAGCACAAGAGACTTACAGCAATGATATATTTCCTCACTACCTGTCATCCAATGATCACACCATGCATTGTGGAAGCTAAGTTTCCAAAACCTCTGTAGGCTGGGTTGCCGCAGGAACAGGAGAAAGGAAACAGTCTGGAGGAAGAGACTCTTGCATTATGGAGCTGCAAGTGAAATTTATAAGGACAATTCCCTCGGAGGTTACAGCCTCCAGGATCACGTGAAGTGTGTAAACGCTGATGAATCCAATGTGTCTAGAGGCACATATTCCCTTGTGTCAGCTAGCTAACTAGTGTTAGTCAAGTAGAGGGGTGTACCTGCCAGACCTCCCGATAGCACCCATTCTGGAGGCAAAAGTTTGGACTGTACATAGGGTGGTATATCCTGGTCCATCCATCAGCCCCTGTTGTTTACAGCACTCCTGTAACACCCAACCCAAAATTCAAAGTCCTGAGGTGCATACACCAACCCTTGAGAAACATGCCGTGAAAAAAAGATTTTGAAGTGCCAGTAACTCCAACCCTACAAAAGATACATCAGATTCATGCAGATGGTTGCCACCTTCTATGGCAAATAATTCTTACAACATCTGTATACCACTAAAGTGGCTTCCCATCTACCTAACAGGAATTCAAGTAGGATCGATTCACTAGCTTTGTGTGTAATGGCTGCACAAGCTGGAAAGATGTCTCATCTTTTAAAACACTCCAGGTATGTGGTCAAACCAGGGGACATGAAAAAAGATTTGTTTCTTGCTAAATTTAAAAATCCTGCTGAGAGTAAAAAGATATACATTGTAAATTCAGTTTTTGAGTTCTTCCTCATGTGACAAAGCCTTCTTTAATCTGCTCTCATAGAAATCTGTATTGCAGGAATACACCCCTTTTTCTAATCTTTTCTTGTGCTGGTCACTTTTTTCCTGCCTCATTCTCACTTAAGAACATCCTTCTTTTTCAACACAGTAAAGCCAAACTTGTGCTTAAGAGTCTTTGCACTTGGGTAAACCATCTCAGTAAATAACTGCATAGTAACCCAAGAGGAGAATCAGGCCTATTCCCCTCTAGCCTCGAACTTGCTTAAACCCCAGCCTGATGTTTTGTTCCAAGACCTTACACCATCCTTTCTCTATCTACACCCACATTCATTGGAAAATTAACCTCTTCCCCAAGGACAGAAAAGGGCTATCTCAGTCCCTTGGGAGTCCAGTCATGACCTTTTTAAAAGCTAGAGACCTTTCCTGCATGACAAAATACCCTGGAGAGAGTACACAGTTGGAATTGCATGAACTGTGCTTGCACTGCAGCCAGCCTTGCCAAGTGATTGCTAAATGGAACTCAACATCCACCACAGATGATTATCTACATCCTGCAAACACCATCTCTCTGTGGTGAACCTGGGAACTGGTGCGGCTTTGAAGACAAGCATTTGAGGCAAGGATGATGTGTACACCACAGGCTGAAAACACTCCATTGTAAAACTACTCCTTGAATACAGCTGCAGCACATCGTCACCACCTTCTGAGACTTCTCATTCATTTCTTGGGTCTGGGCATTTTGATTGTCTCCAGTGTTTGTATCTGTTTCCACATAGGCTTATTGGGGCAACTCACTTGGTTGTCGGATACCTTCCCTGTGAACCTCATCATGAGTTTCAAGGAGGACCTTCGAAGTGCTTCATGCCCTTATGCAAAAATGTCCTGATCCAGCACAGACTTACTACAGCGAGCATTTCTGTGCATCCTGACTGGAAACACATCAATCTCATAAGACTTTGGTTGACTGAAGACCACCCAGTGATGTCTGCTGAGAAATAAGCAGAAAACGTGTCTGAGTATCATGTCTTGCATGTTTTCCCCCCTCTTCCCCCACAGAGGGCCAGTACTCACCACTTTAAGCCCCTCCAAGCCCCAAAATGCCATGGCAAGCAGCCGGCACTGCAGTCCTTCCAACTCACATGGTCAGCCCTGCAAACCCCGAGAGAGTCAACTGGAACCACTCTCTGGGAGAAAGATGACTCTGCTGCTATCCCTCCACCTACTCAAGTCCCTACCACCAACTTTTGGCAGTTGCCTTCTAAATTTTTCCCTTGCTCCTTGTCCCTCAAGAATATACTTCAACTCCCAGAAAGTCAAACACAAGATTTAATTCAGTGAGAGGAAAGTTCCAGTTGTTTTTCTTAGATTACACACAGGATTTGATGATCCGGAAAACAAAGCAATTTTAGGACCTCATCCAAATCAGAGAGTTCTCCCACTGTAATCTATGTGAAATTGGATGTCAAGACGCACATCTCATACTGAGAGATGAGAGGTTTCACAGTTTCTTAGGGGAACCCTTGACGCGCATTTATTTCTAAGACTGGGCACCTAAATGCATTAACTATTATGCACAAACTCCGCATCACTAGACAGTATCAAAGGCCAACAGGCCATTAAGGAAGGAACTGTCTGCAGGAAAAGCATGGAAGTTCCTGTATGTTCCAAGTTGGGTGTTCAGACATGATTGTTAAAAGGACACACAGCTCTGGAAAATCTGTTACTGGTTTTCCATGCCCTCGACAAGCAGCTAAAGAGTATTTCTGTTATACAAGGTGAGAGCAGGGGAAATACTGAGAAATTAAAAAAAAAGTGTGCAGCCCCAATACATACATCATTAGCTACAAAAGATAAAGGAGGCAGCTCTTGGCAGCTACTGACAAGAATGCAAGTTAAAGCCAAAGGCGGTGCAGGCATTCCCATAAGTCTGTACCATAAGCAGTGAAATGTGAAATGTGAATGAAGAAACAAAAATCTTCCGACAGAAGACCATCATTGTGCTACAGAAGTATCCAGACTGTTATGAAAATTCAGGAAAGAACAGCATGAATTGGTTAATTTTGCAATAGGACATAAACTCCTACCATTCATCCCTAGTGTACAGTTAGGAAAAAGACAGTATTACACAAATTACGAAACATATTGCTAGTCCAGATCTATTTAAAATTTTCTTCATTATTACTTAAATTAAATGCAAGCTAAGAAGTTCAGAAATATTTCTTAATAGGTTTTTGCCTCAGGAAAGTCATCTGCTGCAGGAGAATTTATTCCAATGGGGTTGATCAGTATCTAACAAACACACTTAGAACAATTTACCATTTTACATCCTGTACATCCTTCTCTTTCTTTTTGGGGTGAGCTGTTGAGGAATCTGTGGCCCTCAGGAACTGAAATACATTCGTACAGTCCTACAGAGGTGCTGAAAGACTACATGACATGACCCTGGAAGGAGAAAGGATAGCATAGGACAAATCTTGATTTCAAACTTAATCTGAAAGTCCTCAGTCACTAAAGCCGCTAATGCATGACACACACGCTGACACGAAATGTTCATTATGGACATAAGATCTTGTACTTTCTTCCACTCTGGAGCCACAAACACTGTCAAAAGAGGTGAAACATTTTGCTATGCCTCAGTTTCGTCCCTTGGGTCTTTCATCTGCCAGACTCTGTGAGAGTCACATTGAGATCCACAGCACTACACAGCTGAGGTTCTTGGCCAATTGGTATTTCTAGGAGAAGAGCAATCACAGGCATATTCAATGTGCATTCTTGCACTGCTCTGAAAACACACAGCTCCTTGCCAAACACAGCCATAGCAACTCCTTACCAATAGCTAACATAGCGTCAGAAGGACTTACTCCTGAACTGGAGGAGAAAACCCTTGAAACCCAGTTCAAAGGAACTCCATTGCTCATGTCATGATTTGATAAGAGGTTGGGTCTCTGGTTTTGTGCTCAAGAAAACTAGACTGTGGCAGCAGCTCTCTGGCCACAGAAGGAAACGCACAACTTTCCCAGGCATTGTCCTGGGGAAGGCTGTGAGAAGATCAGAGAAAAGAATTATAAACTATTCTTATCTTCACTTGCTGCACTGGTTGTTGTGAACATGTGGAATGTGTTATGGAGATTTGTTTACCAAAGGGTGGTTTTTTGATTGGCCAATGGTGATGGTGTTTGGATTGAAGGACCAATTGGGTCCACCTGTATCATGACTGTCTGTAAGGGTGATGGGTTTCTTAATTAGTATAATAAAGAGATTGATTAGCCTTCTGAGAAGCACGGAGTCAATACTAATAATTACCTGGCTGGGGGCCTGCGACAACACTAGACCGCAAGGACATTGAAAAACTCTTTCACTATGTGTATAGCATGTGAAAATAGTAGAAAGAGGACCGGGTCTCAGACAGCACCTCCAAGTTCCAGCATGGCGCAAACAGCAGCATCTGGCACAACTGAGGTCAATGCCAGGGCATGGTAACAGGCTAGAAATGGAAGAAAAGATTTCTGGAATTCATTGACTAGAGGTAGAAAAAAACCCCAAGGCCCTTCTCTGTGGTATGTCCTGACCAGATTCTTCTTTCTTCTAATGAAGAAATACCCATTGGCTGCAAATGCAATAGTCATATAGTCTTTCAGGGACACATACAATGTTAGAACAATTTGTCATTTTGTATCCTTTTCTGCTGCTGGGCGGGGTTTTTTTTAACTTTCAGGACTCAAGAGAGGTCCTAAGGAGCTGTGTATCCCAGACATATTAAACAGCAGAACAGGCTCCCAGCCAAGTCTGAGGAGGAGACATCATGTGTTTTGTGCTGCTGCTGCTGCTGCTGCCTCAGAAGGACTCTCTTAGTCAAAGGAATAGGCCTGTCCACAGCAGACTGACCAGTGAGATTTGCAGCCAAGACCATTACAGCCACAGATGGAGGAGCTGAATTCCCTAACTGCAGACAAAAAAAATGGGTGTGACATAGAATATGGAAATTATGACCCTAGAGGGCTAATTTCCTCATAATCCTCCAATGTCAGAGAACAACAAAACACAAGAAAAAAATAATAATATATATCAAAGGGCTAGCTACCAAAGCTGTACCCTGCAGTCAATAGTCTGTGAATCCTGTGGGCCCACAGGTGCCACACCAGGTCTACCTATTTTGAGTGGAGAGTTTGGACACCTAGAACCATCTCCAAATGTTGCTGGGTACATGTGTTTAGGAGTCTGAATCACCCTCAAATTTTCTTTGAGAGTCTGCAACCAAAAATGGCAAAGTGACCACGTAAGAAGACAGTCTGAATCCACTCAGGAGAACCTCCCACAGCTTGTCATACATCACTTTCTGAGAAGAATAGACTCTAGTGCTTTGCCACAATTTAAAAATAAATCACAAAAATGCAATGTAAGTAGGCTCCCTAGAAATTATATACAATGGAATCAAAAATGTTTTCATTCACAGTGAACATCACCTGACGCTAATTATATTCGTCACTCAGGAATCTTCATTCTGGAACAAATTAATATTATGAAACAAACTGAAAGGTATTTAATAATGGTCATCTGATAAGGAAACGTATTCTCCATGCCTTGCTCTTGCTGCACAGCTGATGTTCAGGGGCCAAAATCATCACTTCTAGTCAGGAATTTGAGGCAAGAGGTAGAACATATAACCTTTCAGGTATGGGTGAAGAGAAAAAGGTCCTAAAGTCACTGTCTGCGTCCTCAGGAGTTCCTGATTGGGTGTTTCCCAAAAGGCTTCGTTTCCCTGGCCAGATAAGCCACACTCCTACTCCAGCAAGACCAAGAGTGGCATCTCACTGGATCAAGGATCCCAGTGGCATAGGAGAGACTACGTAAGGTCTGGTCCATTAAAGCTATTTGAACTCCTGAAAGTGCAGACATGCACCCTACCAAGCCGTTCCTAATCAGAAAATAGAGACAGCATGTAGTAGGAGAAGATCACCGTAGAGCCAGGAATGGCCTGTTTGCCTTTGCCATGGGCAGATTGCATGATATGCAATATGCAATATTCCATATTTGCCCAATATTCCATATTTGTGTCAGATGCCACACACAGTTCAGAAAATAGTGGTCTACCTGCTGTACGAACAAAGGCAGAGTCATCCTGGGTACTGGAGCTAGAGCACTGGCATGTGGTGCTGTACAATGTTCCAGAGCCAAGCTGCTCAACATTTCTGTGCACTGTCCTCTGGCAGCAGGTGAACCACGCAGTCTCCCCTAGCGTGCTCAGAGCATAACACATGAGCATGTGCAATGTGCACATCCCAACCTGCCATGTGATGACACAGAAATGGTTGGATAAAAGTTGTTCCTGGACCTCCACTTCCCTGAGCCAGCATGAACAGCAAGACGGTTAGCCCCTTGCTTAAGACAGGTCTCCAGGGTGATCCTGGCCATGTCACATATCCTATCCATTTCAGCAGTTCTCTCATGAACAGAATAAGGATATGTCTTCTGCTCATAAATCTAATCTGGTGATATTGAGCACTCTGAGTCCTCCAGGAGACTCCTTGCCCACAAAGAGATAAGAGAGGCTGAAGTTTACCCTGGAGTCATGTATGTGTCTGTGTAATTTTTCCTGGATGCAAGACAAAATTGAAGGCAGTTTGCATTTAGACTTCCAATTGCCTTTGTGCTGCTTGCCTTTCTCCTTATACACCACCCCTCTCCCAGGAGCCTGTAGGGAGTGATTTCCTGTGATGACACCATAGCCATCCCCAGCCTGCCAAGCCATCTTTCCTGGAGTGCTGATTCTCAGCAAACCTGCATTTGTAGTGCCAGGAACTTTCAACATCCACTTGGGAAAATCTCTCCAGTCTTATTATGACGAAGAGATGATGTCCCATGTGCTATATTTTCAGGACAGGAAATGGTTATCCATAGGGAGAAAGATGGCAAAGCCCCATCTTTGTCAATCTGTGCCACGGAGTGACATAACATGATTGCAATCAGGGTTACAAAGCAGCACAAGATGGAGCTGTAATTGCCAGTGGCACGGCTCCATTGAGCAGACTGCATCAGCACACCACTGTAGAAGTGCCAAGGTCATGGACTGCTGTTCTATCATATCATAGGTAATCTTACCATGCCACCTTGTTCACAAATTTATCATGTTATGGCATAAAACTACCTAGTTCTTCTGCTCCTGTAATTTCACCAGGGAAGCACTAACACAACTTCATTCCTCTTCGGGCTGGAAACCAGGCTGATTTCCAGCCAAAATTTAGATGCTGGATTTGGAAGCTGTTGCAGTGTTGGGAAAAGCCATGACTTTCAAACTAGGTACTACTCCTAAAGGCTTGGCCAAATGTTTTGCTTAACTTTTGGGTATTTAAGAGAGTAAGCAATGCCACCTACTGGCACCAAAAAGGAAAACTTAACTACTCCAGTGGGTTGGTGTGATGGAAATATCATAATGGAGAAGGCTGTCAGGGTTCTTCAGATGGTCTTTTGCAGCTGAAAGTGAAGCAGAGGCCAACAGGAGCTTTTCTCTTCACAAGTGTTACTCAGTTAAGCTCAGTAGGAAACACAAGCTGGGTCACTTGCTTTCACCATTTGAGAATGAATAATGAGCAAAGTAGCAACTAGACCTGGTGTTGATGTGGAGCCTGCATGCCAAGGCAGTCCCTGAACTTCTCCAGAAGGTGAACAAGTAATAATTAGGTGAAATTACACACTTGCCTAGCAATATTTGTGGATGAGTGCAAACTGGGCGTAGGAGAAGCCTCTGAGGAAGGCAAGAATCTCATACAGTTTCAGGGACTGAAGGATCAGGACTTCATTTCAGAAGGAGAAGTCATAAATGGAAATTTTAGGCAATGTCTCAAACACTTAATGGCTTGGTGGATGGGCAGGTGAGTAATTCCACTCTCATAATAACACAGATGCAGAGAGATTTGCAAATAATAGGCTTAAAACACATGAAGATAAATAACAAAGCCTGTAACTAAACTACAGGATATCCTTGAGGGAACCACCACTGTTTGTGTGGGTTCCCCCATCCTGTGTCCAGCTGTAAGGTGCACTGAGGTAAGCACTTACACAAGAGTTAATGCATCAGTCGAGAACATTTTCAAGGTGTTGATTATTTCCCAGTCCAGCTCACTCTGACATCCAAGGAGCAGAGGATGCAAAAACCCAAGAGACTACTGCCAGGAGCCAAGCCAGAGAAGGTCAGCTGTGTCCTCTGACAGAGCAAAGGAGAGTGCCAGTACTGAAGAAGCCCTGGCAGGACAGACTCCCTGCTTTTCCCTCAGCAGTGGCCATCCTGCTTTTCCATGACCTTGTTAAAGGTAGCTCTGACCATTCTGTCAGCCCCTGTTGCAAGCACAAGTGGTGCCACAGACACCCACCCCAGAGTCAGGCCTATGCTCCTGGCTGCACCCAAGAAGGACCTCCCCCTGGTTTGTCGAAGTTTCCTTTCCCCATCCTCCTTTATGCCTATGGCATGGATAGTCAAGTTGTAGCAGGGATATACACAAAGCCAGTATGTGAGCACAGGACAAGAACGGGTCCTGCATTCCTACCTCTGACTCACTGGCTGAGTGAAAGCACACAAATATTTGTCCAGTTTCTGATGCAAAAAAATGTGTTTAAGGTCTAGAAAATGGTGTTATTCTTTGCCTATCTCCCATTGTCCAGGAGATGCTGCTCTCTGTCTCCTTAGTACATTATCATAAAGCAGGGCTTTTGGTGGGTGTATTAAAACCAGGTATACTGGTGCTGCACAACCATACCCTCTGACTATGCCCCATGCTCAGAGACAGGCAGCACCATGCAGGTTGCAAAGAGACAACTAGAGACACGCTGGGAAAGGGGCTGCAGTGACCCCAGGGCTGTGACCAGACTGCTGCAGAGGTGACACACAGAGCACAGCAGTGCCTGGACTCAGTGGTCCTAGAACTCAGTGATCATAGAAGCCATTTCCAATCCAAATGATCCTGTGATTCTATGCTGGCTTCCAAGAAGATATACCTGCTTTTGTCCCTCTCAGTCAGAGGCTTGTCAACATTGGCCACAGCATGCCAGAATTCCTTACGCCCCGGAAGTCCTGGGGGGCCACCATTCTTCCAGTGCCTTCAGGTCCCTTTGCCTTCTGTTACTGTCACCAGTGGGGTGACACTGTCAGAGCTGCCTAGAACATCTGCACTGAGGCAGCAGCCAATGATGATATACTACCACCAACAGGGTCTTTTTCCCAAAAGGTTTCCATATGGTGAGCACTGGGAGTTCACAGCCTGAACAGCACTGCTTATGAAACCTATGATCATAAACCCGTTAAGGACTGCTCCATCTTTTGTGTTGGCTCCCCTTCCCCATACACTCCTTGTCCACTTCTGTGGCTCGGCCAATTGTACAGCTAGAACAATCAGTAAAGTGCTGCTAGGTCCACGGAAAATCCTTCTTGTTGCATTTTAGACATACAGAAGATCAAGCCTTACGGCATCTTGCTAATGGTTGCTTGCATTGATATGCAACACTAAAAAGCCCTGAGGTCTTGCAAGTAGTGAACTCAGAAGCACATACAGCAAAATAAAGCACTGAGCTGTGACAATGAGGTGGTGCCATGGAAGCAAAGCAGAACAGCATGCGGTACATGAGACCCTACCAGCTGCTGTCAGTCTTTGCAGCCAGTGTATCTTTGGCTGCTGGTGTACATTCTGCTCTCTTTCCTGAAAAATTAATGATAGAATTAAAACCAATACTTCATAGGTACAGGTTTTCTTCTTCCAGTACCCTGGCTGGATTCTGCCCTGTGTTATTTCATAACTTTTTCTGCCTGTCCTTAATAGAAGACATCAATACATGAGCATTGAAGTAAAACTGGCTCCAAGGAAAAACAGAGAAACACTGAGAGACTTCAGTGACTGAAAAGACAGAGTAACACATATGAGGTTACATCATTTTACACAGTGCAGTGTCTTCAAATTGCACTACAGCCATAATTTAATAAACTGAACTCTCAGTCAAGTGCATACCAATAGTTTGTTGTTGCTGAATTCCCTGTTCAGCTCTTGTTAATATTTTGTGATACTAGACCCTACACAAGTTAATAGTAAATTAAAAGAGAATACAATTAATTGCTGTTTAAATGGCTGAGATTGAAGACATCTCTATAGAAGCATTCACCTTCTTCCCTACCACCTGTTCCTGAAATAATTAGTTGCGAAGGAAAAAAAATTAACAAGCAAACAAAAAAAATACAAAATCTGAAAGAGTACAAGCCACAGCTTTGCTAAGACTGCTTTATTTTCAAGCCAGGTTCAGTTCAAATTCATTTAAGCACAGGCTAAAATTACATTGAAGCAAAAGGAGTTGAAGTAATTCAGAATCAGCAGCCAGAATCATTGTAATAAAATAATTTATCCATGACATGAAGTGGATTTAGGCAGTGGTTTAGAAGAGATGGATTCACTTTCCTTCTCTGCCATATTATTTCCTGCATGGGCTAACACTCCTGGACATAATAGGATATGTACCTCACAGCCTAGTTGTTTTAATGCTACTTCAAGTCATTGTGGTGCAAGATGAACCGTGCCTAAATGTACTGCTTCATTTCCAGTCCAGTAACACCTTTCCAGGAGATGGACTGGGCATCTGACTATAGTAATGGTCGTAAGTCACCTAAACCTAAACTAAAACAATATCATACAGAGAGTGCAGGTTAGCAGTGTGTTTGCATACTGCCAGGATAAGAAATAAAGTAGTACAGTAGTAGAGAAAACCCACACTAATACCCTCATGACCAATGGAGACAGCATGCCATCAGACACAAAAAACACTCCCTGAATGCAGGGGGAAGAGGAGCAGAAAGATCCCCCTTTTCCTTGCACACAAGACAACCTGGCAGAGCTGTGGCTCACCTGAGCTGCAGCAGAGCCCTCCACTCAGTGTCACCATCCAGGCCCTGGGTGATGTACCTTACACACACCAGTCTACAGCAAAGGCACTGACTCTCAACAGCATTTAGGCACAGGCTCCACACATTTAAACAACTGTCTCTTTCATGCTAGCATGTTGTGGGTAACCCAAAATGTTGTTGTATTCCACATCTATCTGTGCTCAAAAATTTTTAGTCTCTCTAAGACCCTGCAGCCAGGAAATGGAACAGGTAGAACAGGTGGAACTGGGTGGGGGGAGGGGGCTGGTATTGCAAGTGCTTTAAAAGTCTGCTCAGGCAGGCAGCTTGGCTTCTTGTGCCACATTATTTTTGCTTTTTCACTTATATTAACGCATATTTGTTCCTTATTGGTGAAAAGAGATTGGCTGAACCTATAAATGGAGGCAGCTAATTTGAGAGTGTTCTCCTTTAAATTGTCTAAAACCAAGACATAGCATTATGGGCATAAAAACCCAGGCTATTCCCCCAATATTACCTCTGCCCAGCTGTTGTGCTCAACAGTCCACCAGTCTTGTTCACCTGTGAGGCTTGTCAGTGTACTGCCTTGTTCGGCTGATGTTTATGGATGTGTTAAGCTGCTGACAGACTGAGTACAGCACCTACTGCAGTTCAGGACCTCATTTATGATCTAGCAACACCTAATTAATTCCAGGAGGGATATGGCATCAGCTGCAAGCTATATACTGTCTACGGAGAGACTGAAAATCATGCACGTAGACACCAAAAATCATGCATGCAGAGATGTCTCCAGATCTAACTGGCAAGCCATCCAGCCTTTGCAAACAGCCAAGCATGGGCTCATGCTGATTGTTTCACCACCACATCTTTTTCCTGAATTTGGGAAAATATTTCAGTTATGATGCAAGAACAAGACGTTCTTTTCGAAAGAACTGCATACCTCAGCTCTTTGAAAAAAAACAAGGAATAATTAGTTCAACACAGTGCCAGCAGAAATATTATCACCTACATATTTTCATTGCTGAGGGCAAGAAGAATCTCAGGTCATCCATCTGGAGCAAATTCACCCAAAGACCACCGTGGAGCCCAGAAAAAAATGCAGTGTTCTGTTCTGGCTATCAGCACCAACTATTAAGAGCAGTTTTTCTGCCTCTGCAAAGTCTCTGACAGAGGCAAGGGGCAGGACAAGAACTGTGTTTCTGCACCCCATGCAAAGGAAACCAAAGGTGTAATAACTGTGTCTGAGAACACTGTCCTTTAATGCTCATGAGTAGGAACATCGAGAAAACTAGAATGGGCATTTGAGGCTAAAATCAGAGCAGATGCCTGGTACTGAGAAATGGTGAGAAGCTCAATCTGTTTATCTCTTCAAGAAATAACTAAATAGGCCATGACTGCACTGCAAAAGCACCTCTGCAGGACAGAAAATTCTGGATCCTGACAGGCTGTTTAATCAAGAGAGTACAATAGGAACCAACAGCTGGAAATTGAAGTCAGATATTTACAATGGTGAAATTAACCATTTGTGGGAGGTAACAAGAACAGCACATTTAGACCCTTCTGGGAGTGCAAAGCTTGCTTGGCTTATGCATTGTACTGACGTGCACACTATTGAGGCAATGCACGGAATGTAGTGCAAGTCGAAATGGTACCACAGCACCTCCATTGCACCTTCCCCACCTTTGATTTCATTCAGGAAGTGAGTGAGGCTGGACTGTTCAATAGCACCATTACCAGCAAGCTTCTCTCTAGCCATTACAGCCCACTGTAGCACTTTTTATAGTTATAGCATGCTATCTTCCTTACGGGAATTTCTTGATTTCTCTTCTTAACTCCTTTTTTAAAAGGATAGAATACCTCCTGGTGCCCTGGAATCTTACCCATGTTTTTTTTCCCTCATGGCTCTTGCTATGCTTTCTACACTTCTCCTCTTAGGAGAGCAAACCTTCATTCCCAGTTCAGCCCAAAGAAGTGAGAGAAGAACACCTTCAGTTAATTTACATCTAAGTGAGCATTTGTCAGAGTAAAGAATAAAGGTCTTACTGTGCAAAATGGTTCCTGTGGCAGCACTAATCAATAGTTGCTTGATGGATTGCCTGCCAGGAGTCTTTCAGGCACATCATTTCAGCTGCTAGACTTTCTGCTTGCTCACTGCTTAACAAAATAAATAGACATGAATCGTGATATTTAACATAAAGCTCCAACTCAGAATCACAGCTGTTTAAAATGCACAGTGGTTTGCCCCACTCCATCCCTCCGTTCCTTTGCTCACAAACAATGTTAAGTCCCAGGTTTTCTGGAACAGGCACAAAGCTTGAATGATAACCTCTTCACCAAGGACTGCCTTTTCTTCTGCAATCAGTGATTGCATTCCCTATACAGCATTCCATTCCTCATTGCCTCCTGAAACAGGAGCCATTTGGAGAGAAAAGAATGAAGATGCATGTCCATGTAGCTGATGGGAGGCTGATATTTCACATATGGCTTTCTTAGCTGCTGTGGTGCAACAGCACAAACTGTTCCCTCTGCTCCTGCACCCATTGTGCTACAAATCTGAAAGCTCCCACCACTGAACTGTCTCCACATGCAACTGCATCAGATTTCAAAATATAACAAGCAGCAAGGAGCCCAATTTCTCAGAAGCAAATGGCTTCTCAGTAATAATGAATAAGTGTTTGGTTCTCCAGAAGTTCCTATTTCTATTCAGAAACATAGTTTGTTTCAGATTTTTCTTAATCTGACTTTTAAATGGATAACACTTTTCTTGAAACCCTGTACGCCTACAGACCACTAATAGCCTCAAAAAGGGTGAATAATCATAGCATCAACTTTTTTTGGCCAAAGAGCAACATCCAGCTCCATCTAGCAAGTTCTGCCCCCTCTTCTATCTTGCCAACCCCATCAACACCCTCTGGCACAACTTGATCAGGTGGGAAGTTTGAAGTGATGTAGGATGCATATTCAGGCTCTGAGTAATGACTCATGTCTTGCTGGCACCAGCACCAACAAAAGACTTCCAGGCCAAGGCTTGGGGCATAGGATGGAGATGCCACTGCTCCTCCCATCCACCTCCTGCTTGAACCTTGCCCCTGCGGTCTTTGTAAGCCTCCCCTCCCACTCCCTTGTCCTCTGACAGCCAGGAAAACTTGTCATGCTCCTCTGATCCAGATTTTTCACAGCACTGAGCTTTGGTTCTTGCTCATTGCTCAGTCCCTCAGCCCATTCTGCCTTTCAAGCTCTCTAATGACAGATTTCCCTTGCCACTCTCCCAGAGCGCCACCATCCCTTGGACTGTGACCAGGGTTTTTGTATTCTGTCAGGATATTTTTAGCTCTGCTCTGGCCCATTTAAGGGACTCCTGCCTTTTCCCCTCCCTCCCCATGGGCATCCATGGCTGCAGTCACCAATTCCTCATCCCTGCCATGCAGCCACCCTGCATGGTGGGATGCACCTGGGAGGTGAGCTCTTCATCTACCTCTGGGGAGCATTGCTCACTACTGCTCTGATCCTTCTGATTCTTCCAGCAGCATTAGCAGAGCAGCACAGGCAACTGCCAGGCAAGGTGCTTGTTCTGTGAATGGTACAGACCACACAGTCCCCTCCCTGGCAGCTGAGCATGGGGGAAGATTTCCCAGTTCTATGCAACTCGGGGCAGTCAGGAGGGTGCCACTAACAGGGAGAAATTTGGGTGCTGAATACTGGAGCATCAACAAGGATGAACCCAAATAATCTGGGCTCAGATGAGAGCAGATGTCTAAGCAAGACAGCATTGCAGCTGTGTACCCACAGAGAGAGTCCAGGTAGCTGGGAAATCCACAAGAGAATGATGAAGAGTGAGTTCAGTAGGAAAGAGTTGGTGAGGTGGTGCGCCCTGTTGCAGGTCAGTATTTTGGAGTGCAGCACTACACGCTGGTATGCTGTGGGGCAGCAGAAGCGTGCAAGACCTGGATGTTCCTGGGGCCATGCATGCTTAATGCCGGGGGCAATGTCATTTTGGAAAGTCAGAGGGGAAATCTGACTTGGAAAAGTAGAGGGGTTACAGACATAGCTCAATTCCATGAAGAAGCAAGAGGGACTTTCAGCTTGAAAGCTCTTCCTCTGCAACTCCACTTCACTGTCCTCCACTTATAAGGGAGGCAGTCCGAGGATGCACATGGAAAGCCAGTAAGAGCATAGCACTGGGAGATATCGGAACTATAAACTGTCATCCTGCTGGATGGAGTTCTTTTTTTTGACAATGCTACACCTACCATATGGCTACACAGTGCATGAAGAACACAGCATGGCACCTCTTTTTCAAGTGAAAAGCAGTTTAACTAGGCACAAGATAGGTCACTTGAGAAATTTCCATTGGGGCTTTCCAAGTTCAAATGTGTGGGAACTACAGGGTGATGCTTTCTGGAGCACCTTTGCAAAAGCTGTGACTGCACTAAAGCACACAGTGCAGTCAATCATCTAATCTCTTGTCATCATGCGATGACAGAAAAGTGCCAGTAATAATAACCCCATCCAGTGCTTTGCAGACTGACCAGTGCTGGCTTTATCACCTAATAAACAAGGTCATTCCTAGCCATAGTATTAGGGATTACTTCTTATTTGCATCACCCAAGGAAAAATCTTGCATTCAAAACATTTTGTTATAGTTTTGGAAAATCCTTCCGTTTCCAGTATTCTTGTCCCTCTTTTTCAGCTTAGTTGTCATTAAATGTATTCATGTTTAATAATTTCTGTGTTAAAGTCTTTAAATTATACATAATAATTCAAAACCAAACAGAAGAACTTGAATATTTCATGTTAAAACTAAATGCTTTATGATTGCTTATAGAGTGAAATCAATGAGGAGACTGTGCCAATGCTGTATAATTTACGCTGTGCTTAAGCAGAAAAACAGAAAGGCTCTAGGGCTTAGCTCTGTTTGAAGTTGTGCTTTCCTTTTCTTACCTGGCAGGATGGAAGTGCTAGGGCAGAACTGCTAGGGCAGAGCTAACCTCTACCCTCAATCAAAAGAGCTCCCATTTTTGTTTATTTTGAGTAAAATCAGCTTTAAGAACAGTTAACAGTAACAATCATCTGATCAGAGGCAAATAGTCACAGTGTTTGTCTTTGTTTTTCTCTCTTTACTAAGTATTTTGTCTGCTAATCTTCATGCTCTGCAGCCAGTCAGTGTGCCCTGACCCTACTAAAATTTAATGGCAAAAAGTCCAATAAACCTCCACCCCTGAATTTCAGTTTGGGCATAAATCTTTGGAACAAATCCACAGTCTGGAGGTATGGGAGGCCTACACATTGCTTAGCATAGCAGAACTCTGAACTCTGATGATGACTGCAGCACAGATGACCACAAACACATCTGTTGAGTTCTACTGCTTGCTCCAAAAATGGGGTTCTGCACTGAGCTAAGAAAGCTGCACATATAATAGAGGTGTTAGTTAGAATTGCAGAGATTCAGCCAGTTGCTGAAGTCTTCCCTGATGACAATTCATAACTAAACAAGCTGAGAGCAATAATGAAGGCTTAAGACTAAGAAGGGATGATCTTCATAAAGGAGGTAAAGCTGTCAAAGTACTGGAGGCAGCTAAAAAAGGAGTGTGACACAAAGTGATTCACTGCTTTTTCTGAAAAAGGGGAATTCACCTTCCAGATGTGCTCATAAATTCCTGTGTGACCCAGTTACTTAGGCTTTATGTGCCTTGTTTTCCCTGTAGAGGACATAGGGACATAGCTCACAGAGAAGATACAACTTGATGTGGTCAGTTAGAACAACAATAAAAGTGCTAAGGGGCACAGATAAGCAAGAATTACATATTCCAATGACACCAATAATACCAGCAGGCAGAATAGTAACAGTGAAAACCACAGTAGCATTACACCATTCAAGATGAGACAATGTAAGGACTACAGAAATTTATCAGGCCTCAAGGCATACATGATGAGGAAATATGGAATAAAAGTTGTACTTCAACATGAGGTACCTGAACAGAAAAGAAGGGGGCATGGGCTTTTTTTCTCTCTTCTCATTTTAGCACCCTGTGGCAAAATCAGGGTTCCGTGGAGTCAAATGAGAAACCTGAAAATCCCATTACTTGGTGCAGGATTTGGTTTCCTTCATCTTTTTAAAGCCATTTAGATGAGAGACAGAACAGAGCAAATTAACAGGGGAAGTTTTTGGGGTTTTGCACCCCAATGAATCAACAAGTTTTTTCCCAAAATGCTCAATTTTCAGCTGATGAAAGCTAGTACATATTCTCTCTCTTTAGCACCTGAGTGATCTTTCCTTAACTTCTGGGAGCTGGGGTCAGTTGCTCCAACCATGATTTCAGCAGCCAGAATTTTTAAGTCAAACTCCTTAAATGCTTGAATCAAGTGGATATTTAAACCCCTCAAAATCAAGGAATCAGCCTTGGTGAGTCAGAGGGAAAAGGCTGCTCCTGTGATTGATCACATTAATGACTCAAAGCTCAAGTACACATTTGAACAAACTAAACTGTCCTCAGGGCTCATAAAACACCATGCCAGGTGTTTTGCATTAAAGTTATACCAGTCTCTGAAAGCCAAGCAGTTTGGAAAATATTAGGATTAATGTTTATTGGTATTGAATGTACATAGCCAAAGCCTCTGCCCTGAAGAGTTTGCAGTTTAATAGTACAGGCAGAACTGGCAGGCACACATGCGGCTCTGGCCCTGGTCTGCTCCTGGGAAGCTGAGGGAGCTGGGGAACCTCTCAGGCTCCAGGGTAGAGGCAGATCACAGTGCAGCTGTGCTGGAGCTGATAGCCTCTACCAGGAGTACCAGACCCTTCTCTGTAATCATGAGAGGTTGGGCCCCAGACTGCACCATCAGCACATAGGAACCCCTGCAGAACTTTTGCAGCTCCTTACACTTGGCAAAAGAGGCCCTGTCAGTCATGATGCACACTGAACTAAGCATCAACACACACTTGATGATTCACAAGTGCAGCAAAAATTCAGAGGGCTGCAAAATACCTCCAGAGACTTGTTTGTGCCAAATTTCTTAAGAAGTTTGAATTAGCTAAAGATGTGAATCAAATTGCTGTGGAATTTAAAAATGAGATTGAGCTTTTATGTCCATATTTTGAAAAGGGAATCATCTTGTCTTGCCCTGGAAGCTACATGGAGGCCACCCTGCCTCTGAACTGGAAGGTCCACACCAGTATTCAGTGCAGGGCAGCTCATCCATTTTAAAAGCAGAATTACCTCCCTTGAGGTAGCTATCCAGCCAACCCTTTGTGGTGACATCAGACATGGGAGTGGGGCAACCTTTACTCACAGTGGAGCTTAGCCGTTATGTTCATGAAAATTGTCTCCACTGAATGCCATTGTGGGTTCAAAGGTTGGATAACTCACCTTCCTGACTGAGTTTTGTCAAGCCCTAATAGAAACAAGAAACCAAATAAAGAGTGAGCAGCAAGTCAGTGTAAACCAAGAGTGCCTACCATGACAGGCAGATACACATCCTGGGAACAATGCAACAGTCCCCAGTCTTCACACATATGGCAGTGTAAATGCTACAGCTGTGAGATCTACACACCAGATTGATTAGAAATGTGACGTCTCAAAATCCCCAGTTCCAATGCCTGTCAGCTGGATGGAGCCCCGTGCCCCAGGACAGAGAAAGGGAGAGCAGCTCACTGAAGTAAAGCCATACCCCAAGAGGAGCTGTCACAGACGGAGCTCCCAAGAAGGCTGAAGCTGGACCAGAAGCATATCTTACTGGCTGACTGGGTCCTTCACAGAAGAGGTCTCCCATCTACATGCAAAAATTCCCTTTATATTGCTGAAGCCCAACATTTTGGTCTCTCAACCATCTTCACTGCACTCAGAGAGTTATGTGCTCACCTGCAAGGGAACAAGTAGCTAGGGATTGTGTACCTTGAGCAGCTACCTCTGTGGCTTCATGCCTCTTCTCAGCTCCCTAAGTTGGATGTTCAGACCCCAAAAAGGATCTAGTGAAGGATGGCCAAAAAACTAGCCAGAAAGGAGTTTGGAGAGAGAAGGAAAGCAGCAGAAAGGGAAACCACAGCTCTGTAAGGTTTCAATGTACAAAGTCCCCATCGTCTGCCTACATTTTGCCCACACACCGTTTAATCAGCATGCCAGGGAGCCTGGCTCCCTGCCAGTGGGAATGCGGATTCTGACAATTTGTCCAAAGTGCAGTCAGAAATTGCAGCTAAAAGGAAAGAGCACTTCATTTTTTAATTCTGCGTGTGTATGTATATGGGCTTTTTTTCCCCCATGAAACAATTACAACCTCTGACTGCCGCCCACGCTGCAGTTGCCTGAGAAACGCAGCGTGGGTATGGCTGTGGTAACAGGACTCAGGCTTTACACCATTCTTGCTATCATTGGCTGGCTGCAAGGCCCCCACAAAACTGTCCCAGCAGCTAGACATGGAAAATATTCCTGTCCCAGGCACAGACTACTGCAAATTTCTGCCAAGGTGAGCATCTCTAATATCTTTATCACTCAGGTAATTATGCTGCTAATGGCATTGGCTCCATCCATCCCTGTCTCAGTACTTGTACTTACAGGGTGCTCAGCACAGTTCAGCCCAGGATGGGATGGAACAGGAAGCAGAGCACACCAAGAGCTGAGTATTACACACGCACTTCTGACTGGACAGGAACATTTTCCACACCCACCCTCACAGCAGCATCCCTGCCACCTCCTCGATCAAAATAATTTCTTCTCAAAGGACAGGGCACGTTTGTGCTGAAGATTGCACTCAGAGCAAGTGTTCAGCAATACACATCTTGGTTTACAAGTCCTGACTGGAATTACCCTGAAAAGAAGTGTAATTTTCTTACACTGGACTTTTGGGCAGAGGAGAGGGTTGCCCAAGCTCACTAAAAATATTCATCTTCCAAAGAGTTGACAGGGCATATCTACACTGCATTTCTGAGTGAGGTAGAGCAGAAAGATCATTTCTGGCTGAACAAAAAACATTTTCTTGGAGAAGAAAAAAGCAAACCATATCCACTCCCTTGAACCACTTATTTTGAACAATCTTAGTATAGCAATGGTGGAAAACAAGCTTCAGCTGCATTTTGGGTTTTCTTTCTGTACTTTCTGCAAAGACACGCCCCACCCAGAAGACAGTGTGCAGCCCCAGGGATGCTGCTGTCTTCCAAGCTACCAGGTGCAGAAAGGAATATCTACCTTGGCTAACTCTGAGAATTTCAGCCCTAAAGGCCAGTGCACAGCATGCTTTCCTGACCCTATGGCAAGCCCTGGCAGTATTCAAAATGCCTCTGCAAGTAATGGGGGAACAAGAACTTTTCACCAAAGAGCACTCTGGTAAAGGGAGCGGTTAGGCAGCCTTCACAAGAGGCTGGTCCTTTCCTATGAATGGATTGTCTTTTACAAGTGGTAAATGAATCTGCGTACGGTTCAGTTGCCTCCCATGCTTTTTCTTTATAGTCTTGTTCAGTTTTTGTCTTACCTCTGGCTTTCAAAGAAATCCTCTCCCTTTTGGCAAACCCTCCTTGCAATCTTTTCCAGAGAGTTTTCAGTCTTTGATGCTATATTCTGCTCTCTTCCACAGATTTTCACCCATCTGTACATTTCCCCTACATTTTAAGACTGTGCATCATAAAGGCCCTTCAGTAACTTTACACACACAGACAAGCAGTGTTAGTTCAGAAAACAGTGCTTGTGCACTATGAAAGCCTTTCCCTGAGATTTTAACTCACAGACCTCACTTTCCCAATATGTCATTTATATGCTGTTTGCATTCTCGAGACTCATCTTATTTAGCTTGTGGTCTGTGGTCACTGGATAATTCAAATATTTACAAACATTCCTGCAAGCGTCCTTGCAATGGTCAATGAGTTGTGGCTGAAGCAAGTTAAGACTAGGTAGGAAATGTTCTTTCCCTCAGTGTAACTGCTACTTCAGGAAGAACCCCCTCCATTTAGATTGCAAAGTCAAGACGTAAGTGCTATAACAAAATTACAGGCTTTAGTGATTAAGTGACACACTACTAAGGAACTGGTCAATATATTAAGCAATCAATACACTGATTATCAAACAAACACACCACTACTGCTAATCTGCAATTATACTATTTTCCACCCTATTACACACAATTACAAAAAGTGCTTATTTCACACTCCTAAATCTTATGAATCATATACATCAACTATTCACTTACAAATCCATAATTTTACCTCTTTATATGACATATCACCACAGTGGAAATCTATCCTTCTGAAGCTTACCCTCTCACATCAAGTTTTTCAGACACTTCTCCTGAAGAGAATTCCTGGCAGATCAGGCTGCAAATCGGCAATGCATCTATAGGCGCTTGCACTCCTCCTTTCAGAAGGTTCCCTCTTCTTTTGTTCTTTATCTGATTTTTTTTGCTTTATTCATTACTGTTTCTATTTCCTGGAACAACTTTTTTGCCACTCTTGTGCCTTCCCTTCTCTGCCCAGGTTCCTCCCTAAGACACACCCCTTGTTAGTTTATCCTCACTGGCCAAATTCAAAAAAACCAGTCTCAAAGTCTGAACTTCTCAAGGTTGTTTTTGGGGCAAACTCAGCCTTTTATTACACCCTGCCTGGGAAGAGGGGACAAAACCAGAAACTTCCAGTTCATAATAGCAACACATTACCTCCACATTCTCCAAGGCAAATAAGTCTACTTAGTCTTGATTCCTTCATCTGATCCCAGTTTAGCTCCTTGTCTTTGCATCTTATTGTGAAGAGCAAGCCATCAAAAGAAAAACCCACATCATTTATGTACTGATCTATCCAAAAGCTAGCTGTGGAATGGGACCAGAAAAAATGTCCTAAAATGACATTTTGTGTGACCATGACACAGAAAACCTGGCAAGGTGGATAGCTGTTTTGCAGTAACTCATGTTTTCTAGGATGGCCCTTTTTCTGGGAGAAATAGTTAGCGTAGTGGCTGACATAATTTGAGAAACATCAATTTAGTAGCAAACATGGAAAGAAACAGATGCAATGTGCAATGACCCGAAAAATGAAAACCTGGATTATCGCCACGTGATTTCTCTTCCAGCTCTACCTTAAAAGCCACTGTGTATTTTTGCCCTTACCTTGTAGATTATGAGGCCACGGCAGTACATCAGTGCTCTGACGGGTAAGAACTTTCTTCTCATTTCCAATCTAGAGATAATTATGACAATTTCAGACCAAACTGTGCATTACTTTGGGCTAAGTCTCTTTCTCAGGCTGCATTATTCATAAATACCCAAAGAAATGTGTAGCTGCTGTAGACTGTGGAGGTTTCTCCTGCATACACAAACTAGCCTTTTCAGTCTTCCTTGATAATTATATTCTGAACGTGGAAACTTGAACTGAAAACGGACAATGAAGAGAATATAAATGCATCTGTCTTTCAGTTTGCACCTGTTCTGTCATTTTGTTCTAGCTCACTGCATTGTGAGAAACGTGATGTGACTAATGATTCCAGGTAGAAAAACCACCAGAAAATGCTCAGTGTTGACTCTTGTCAGCTAGGAAGAAACAATAAGAAAAGATGTGGTGAGCAGTACTGACATTAACATTCGGACGCAGTTCAAACATTTATTTGGGCTTAGAGGAGGCATTTAATACATCTTTGTAAAATACTCCCACCCATCCTTATCACCACTTTGTTTAGTCTTTTCATTAAAAACATATTAATCCAGAAGCCTGCATTGGAATAAAAAATCCCAAGGGCTTTGAAGCAACCAGGATGATACAACAGTGAAAAAATCTGGTACTCCAAGGCATAGTGTGAAAAAACAAACAAACAAACAAACACACACAGAGCTATCTAAAGTGTGAGAGTCTTATCATTCATCTAAAGGCAACATGCTGAGTTGCATGTTGTACATGCAATATAAAAGAAAAAATAAAAATAAATATAAAGAAAAAAATATAAAGAAACAGTCATCTCAAGATAGTCAAACATTCAAAGAAATCTTGGTAAGAAACAATATATCTTCCTTACTATTGTTCCAAGTACAAGCTGCTGTTGTAAATCTTGGGCATGCCCCACCTGTGTTGGACACATCCTCTCCATCTGCCCTGTGATCCATTCTCCACACAGCGGACTAACTTCCCATGTTGAGTTATGTCCAACCCAAGAACTGCAAGCACAACACTGTTTGCTGTGTGCTGTACAGAGTGTTTCTCCTTACTTTGGATAGGCATAGTTTCTTAACCACTCCCACCTCTGCCTTTTTACACTCCATCTTTTTTTTTAGTGTCTGACTCTTCTGCCTTTCATGGGTCCTTTCTTCCCATGCGCCATGTCAGCAGCAATTCCCAATCTCAACAGTGACCTCCTCATAAAAATGTTAAGATCGACTCCCAATCATTTCTGCAGCTGTTTGCTGCAGCTTCACTCCTTTAATCCACATGCTGGTAAACCCATTTTAAATCAGTTAATTCTCTTGCTGTCTCTTCACAGCAAGCAGTGGGAGCTCTGCAGGCTACACACCCTGACAAAGCAAGAAGGGATGCCACCTCTTGTACAGGTGCAGAAGGAAAAGAGATGTGCTCCAGCTGCCCTCACACAGGACTAATGTGCACAAATTGCCACTGGCTCCATTGGTTACTCCAACCGCAGGTCAGATCCAGACTGTAAGGCACACAGTACACGTATGCTTCAGCTCAGGAAACCATGAAACTACTGACTGCCAAGAGTCAGAAACAGGACAGTCAGCCACTATAAAGCCATCTTCATGTTCTTACTTGTAGGAGCAACTGTCAGGGTTCAAATAAAAAACATTCAGCTGCAGAACATGAAATACATTTGGTTTATTTCTTTCTAAAGTTTGTACATATACATATATCATTATACATATGTGAGATCCTTCAATAGGGTTGCTTGAGTTCAATGACAAAGAGTATTAGGAAGCTTGCAGGCTCTTTGTTGCCCGTAAGCAACATTTATTCCAACTTATAAAAACACAGAGGAACAGAGTTATCGTCAGGAACATGGACACAAGAGAGAAGTCTACTTTATATCTCACAGTTTCAATACATCAAAGGCAAATTATTTGTCTGTATACTATAGGCTTACTTTATCAGCAATGATAAAATAGAGGAAAATATTTATATACAGTCACCTCAAGTGAAAAATAAAGCAATGTAAACTTAAATTCCAAAATATTATTTTAAATGATATAACAATATCCCCAAAAGTCCTTCTTCCAAGGGGAAGAGGACTGATTAAGTGCCTTCATTTATCAGGAAATGATCATTCTAGTACCAGATACATGAAGCAGAATAAGGGAGGGCATCCTGTGATACCTGTAGAAAAGAGTGACAACTCTGCTTCAGGAAAGCATCTCTGCGTAAGCAAGTATATGTTTGAGTCCTTATGGACATCAGCAGCACATGGAAAAATCTTCCCTGAACCAGGGCTTGACTTAAGTCTGCACAGCTCTGACTCCAACCACCCAGTATGCTTTTCTGGCCATGCCTATTCCCAGGGACAAAACAGGGTGTCCTGGTGGTAGGATAGTGTCAAACCTGAGATAATGACCACCCCAAGAGTCAGAACAGCAAGTTCCATGCTGCTGGAAAAGATTCAATGGCTACCTCAATATTGTTGCTTCACAGCAGACCAAGAAGTTACCACAAAGCGGTGAGACTGGGACTGTCTCTAGTGTATTACATGAAAAACACTCCAGCAATTCAGTGATGAGTGTAAACTGAATTCAACGTTACCAGAAAGAAGGTTCCTACACATCACAGAAGCAATTTGAGACCACCCAGAGGAAAGGTCTTGCAAGGACTGTTGTCAGGTCCTGTAAGGTTAATTCTGCACACAAGAGATGTATAAGGTGTATGTACATGCATATGCAAAATGTTTTTCTGCATCACCACTGCTGAGAGTTATGCTTCCCATTGGCTACCAAGCAACATTGACTGAAAATTCAGTCCTCTTTCTCAGCCTAAGGGAAAAAAACATAGCAACAGCTCAGGTGGAGGGTAAATGACACTTCTTACCCACGACTCTGAACTGACAGTGCTCACTCACATCTTCTCATCATCGTGGAGGGCAGAAAACCCAAGGGAGAAGCCCAGTACCTGAAAAAATATTGCAGGACTACAGCTTGCCCAAAGCAAGGTGACAGGGTGGTCTCCTTAATTTCATTCTGAGCTGCAGTTCACTCGCGTCTCAGTGCAAGGCGCAATCACTCTGGCTGTGGTCCGGTGAAGTGCAAAGGCATAGTTTCACTACTGAAGTTGCTCAAGTGCTTCAACCTAACTGCATGATAAAGAGTTTTATGACTCCAGGGAAGAATCACACCCTCAGCTTTTGCTCTCTCTTTCCAAGAATAATGCAGATCATGCTACTGTTGCCCTTACTAGAACGCAATAGGAAAACTCACTGAGTTTCCCTATGTCTTTTTCCTCAGACAAGCAACTTGTTAAAAGGTTGTTCAATGCTCTCAAAAGAAACCTCTGGGAGGCATAAGAGATGCCCAAGACAGATATTTCAGCCCTGCTGCTCTTCTCTTCCCTACTGATGAGCCACTCTTCTGGAAACTTGAACAGTTGTAGAAAAAAAACCCCTGACTACTGCTGTACTGCTGTATCTGTAGGAGACATCACAGGCACCTGTCCTTCTTGGACACTTTGGACATGATGTCCCTTTTCTGAATTTTCACAGAGCAAGGTCAACGTTTTCAGAAGTAAAACTGTGTATTAGATCCCCAGAGCATCATTTTCAGAAGAAGTCAGCATGGATGCTCCTTGTACAGGCATCAGTTGGTATCAACAGGGAGAAAGTCAGCCCAGTGTTAAGCTAGCAGAAAATTCCACCCACTAGCTCTTGCTTAGACTCTCAAATGTATGCCTTGCTTTCAACATGCAAAACAACAGGCAGCCCCTGCTGGACAACACATGAAGATCAAGGTATAAGCTCAAATTATACCTTAAATCTGCAAAAGCTCTGATAGGTGTTTAACCTCATTTGAGAACAATTAGAACAACAAGCATCCTAACAATGTTTGCAGCTGCTGAAGTGCTTTGACCAAACAAGCCTCAGAAAAGAACAGCAGGTTCTGCAGTGCTGAGCCATAGAAGCCATACTATACTTAGGAAATACACACATCTACAGGCATCACTTACACATGTTCACCAACTAATGTAAGTCTCAGAGTGTACCTCACACAGAGGAGTGATTTTAAAGTTTTTCAACAGCCAAAAAACTCTGTCCTTTTAGCCAAATTATAATTCCAGACTCAAGTAAGAGGACACAGTTGTCATGAATATGTACAAATTTAAAAAAAAAACCCAACCACAACCCACCCCTGTTCTCATCCTACAGTCTTTCAGAATCTGACAGCTCAGAGTATGAGATTTTCTTAAGTGTGTGAGTTAAGACTTATATTACCAGTAGAGTTTGCCCTGTGTGGTGACACAGACTCGATAGCTTTTATCTCCCTCTTCCCAGCAGGAGGCTAAGGGGAGTCGGAGGATTTTGCATCAAACAAGTCTTCATGGCAGCTTAGCTAGATGCTCTGTCACTACACCATGATACTCAATTGGCTCAAGCTGAAATTTCGCCTGTTTAGACAAAAATTATCTTCTTGTGCTAGTCTCATTTAGGTGAGTTACTGACAGGATCACTGCTAGAGTGGCTACTAATTACAGTGGTTTATGTCAGAGAAAAATCCTGCCCTTGTGGCTTGTTGCACTTTCAATGCTTGCATTGCAAAGTGATGTACCATTATTGGTCCAAATAAACCTCTGGCCTCTACCCCAGCTGGTTCCTGGCTTGATTTAAAAGCAGATGCCATGGGAGGTCCCTCATTGATTAAATATCTATAATTTTTATGGAATAATTAAGCGTTCAAAGGCAGGCAAGAGAGAACGCCTTGGACTAGCCTAAATTTGCTCCTTCTGACCACAAGGGCAAAGTCAGGTCAATGGTCCAACCTTTGTGAAAGTTCTTGCTTCCATCTGGTAAGGGATGGGCTCTAATAAATAACTAAAACACAACCTTAATTCAGCTAACAAAACATTTGAGCAAGGGACATTCTCTCAGATGGCATTCAGACTTTTTCCAAGGACCTATCCTCCTTGCTCTCATGTAAACCAGTCTTCTCACAAAGGGACTGTGGTACCCCTTGATAAGGGTGCTGCTGTCACAAGGGAGAAAAGCAGAGGGTGGTAAAGACAGTTCCTCAAGCAGCACAGACTAGAGGGAAAAGGAAGCCAGCATTTCTTATTACCTCCAACACTGAGGGCAGTGCTAAAGCTCACAGTCTCCAACAGGTGACCAGCCATGGAGGATAGCACTGGCTTCTTCATACAGTCATCACTGTCCTGTGCACTGATGCTCAGCTCAGGTGGTAGCATTTCTCTGAAGGCTGACAAAGCCTCTTCTTCCTGGAGCTCAGGTCTCCACACTGAAGCTC
>VXBC01011428.1:217385-264227 GCA_013399945.1 Ploceus nigricollis
AGAGGAGAGGAGAGGAGAGGAGAGGAGAGGAGAGGAGAGGCCAGACATACTGCTTCTATATGCACTAAAAATATCTTTTAAAAAGCACAAGCTGCACACTAGCTTTTTCTGAGACAGCTTCGGTGGTTCATCCCTCTAGGAAGCCTAGATACCAGATGCTGAGACACATGCTGGGGAGCAGTGATTGTGCTCTGATGAGAAATGTGGGCTTCTTAACTGCCCCCTCAGAGCAGATGTGACGTCCCAGAGCCTGGGGAGAGCAATACTGGAGGAAATTTATACAAGCAGCAAGCTGTAAGATTGCTTGGCATAAGATGTGTATACTGCCTTTGACCCTGCAGAAGCAGACAGTGTTTCCAACAACCTGGATACTCGAAGAGAGGAATGTTGCAAGTGTCTGGTCTAAGTGTGGGAAGGGGGACTTTGCATCCCTGCAGCATACAACTAGAGGATCATGGCAGTCTAAAATTCGGTCTCACACCTCCCAGCTATAACTGTGGCTGGAAACACAGGCTACCAACAAGCAGAGTGAAAAAGCTGTTCACAGGGTTACCCATTCAATGCAACACTGCTTCAGAGCAGGTTTTCTCAATGCAAGATGGGAGAGTCAAATTTTCTGGATTTCTGCAAGCATGGTCACATGCTTGCAGAAACAGACCTGTTATACAGAAGCAGCTGAGGTGCTAAGATGACAGACAAGAGCAGCTTGTCAGAAAAGGAGGAGGAGCTGTCAGACTAACTGCAAGAAGACCAAAATTCATTTAAAAATGGAGAATGCAGACACAGTAAGCAGTAAGCCATCTGCAAAGAAAAGCCTTTTCCACTTTCAAGGAAAACATTGCCATACAATGCCTCCAAGAAGCCTGATGATAACCCTGTCATCTCTGACTTCTTCCACTGCCATAACCACATCCAGTCAAGCAAGAACCTTATTTCCCCATTGGAGAAAGGCAAAAGTTTTGGCTTTTTCAAGCCAGAAGAGCAACCAGCCTTGTTATCTGAAGACATTGGAGCTGTGAAAAGCCACTGAACAATTCCAGTCCCTGGAGGTCTGTTAGGCCAAACTCCTCCTCAAAGCAATGCTGTGCAGAGCACAGCTCTCCAGGAGAGCCCCTTAACACAGACAGATTGCAACCTGGGAGCAGTTGGGCAGGATCAGAGGGAAAGTATTTTAGTGACGAGCTGTTACTAATTATTAGAAAGTTTCTGGTAACCATTTGCAAGTGACTGGCTACAGATTAAAATCTCTGAGTCAGCAACACAGCTGAACATCTTCCCGCACAACTCTGCTGCATTAATCACTCTGCTGGATGACTTATCTCTCTACATCAACTAAAGACACAACATAAATACTGGATTTAGAAGCTGTAGTCATATTCACTGGTTCATGCGTAATTAATCTGCAAGATGTAGACAAACACACAGCTAGTCCAGGGAGTCTCTTTTGCAGCCGCTGATGAACAAAATCCATCTCAAACAGTCCCCTGCATCCTGCTGAATCATAGAGGAGAGTATGGTTTTGGCTTCAGAAGAGTATTTCACCTGTTTTGGTTGCTGGGTGGGGAGGGGGGAAGGCAGTTTTCCCCTTCTCCATCAGCCCTCTGCTGTCACATGCAGACTAGTGGGGCCCTTTCCTGTCTCTCCTCCCTTAGCTAGGAATAGCAGACGGTTCAGCCCCAGGAGCCAGCAACGCTTCGGAGCTGGGTGGGTCCCCCCAGAACCACTGTCTGCACCTTAAGAAAGGGGAAGTAAGGAAGTGTTAGCCTTAGCCTGCTCGCCTCTTTGCATCCCCACTCTCTACATGCAGGCAGAGGCCTCGCCTGAACAATGATAGCACACTGGAGCAGGGAGGGTGACAAGGAAGGATGACACCTCCCTGCATCATCAATGCAAAGGCTCTCCCACATGCACACATGCTCATGGCGGCCAGCCAGTAACTCCTTACACTGAGCACACCTAGGAAACTGCAGGCTGCTCCAGTGGTTTGCAGCTCAAGTCCCAGAGGCGGGCTGGATACCAGCAGAATATCCTTACATACTGCAACCAGAGCTCCTGAGTCGCTGCAGTCAAGCACTGATCTCCTCTAAAGGCAAATATTTCAGCAAAGAAAGGCAGGGTACAGGGTACCATGCTAAGCTGCCTGGTCAGACTCTTAATGGTACTACTCAAGGAGATGCACCACTTAGACCACCTGAGAACCTGCCCTATCCTTTATAGTATCATCTGGAGGGAAAAAAACTAATTACAGTACTGATTGGTAGATGAACCTATTCCCAAGGGAGGGCAGGAGTCTTAGACTTTCGCAACAGGATCACATTTTTTTCTTGTTCTCCAAAGCATGCATTTCTACACAGGTGCCTGGGATGCTTATAAATTGCAAAGCAACAACGGAAAATGGCATTAATTAAAACTGGAGCAGAAACTATAAATTCTGGGTAAACTGATCTGCATGCCTCAGCAGTCTCAGCAAGACTGCTCTAAGCTCAACAAATGTTTAAAGACTAAAAAACACAGTGAAAAACTGCATTTGATACACTCAGATGAGACCTAAAAAAAATACCTTATCCGTTTACAAGCATACATGGAAATAGATAATAAATAATGAAAAAAACATCTTTTTTGCAGTTCACTTTCTGATTTTTCCTATTGCTTCAAATCATCTTTTCTGCAATGACTTTGAAGAGGAATTACCCAGTTTCTGTGTCAAAGCTGGAAAATGCATTTAACAGGAGTAATTTCTTTTTGAGCTCAGCAATTTAACTGGAATTTTCAGCAACCAAAATACAATTAAAACCAGGGAAGAAGAAAGTTAAATGTCACCTCTTTGCCTTTTGAAGCACTGCACTCCATAAACACAAGAGGTTTGCCAAGCACGTTCTAGCCTGCCTTCGAAAAGATCATCTATTCAACCCAACTCTGACAGCCAAGCAGGACCATTTATAGATCTGCACCTTTTTTGGGTTTTGTTTCTGTTGCATGTATCCTATTGTTATATAAAATAATTCACAGAATGATGTACTGGTTCTGGCCAGGATGGGGTTAATTTATGCAGTAGCCCAGCAGGAGCATGGCTTGGACTTGACGGTTATTCTATACCACCTCATGTCGTTTTCCAGAAACAGGAGAAGATGTCCCTTCTGGGTCAGGGTATTGGGAAGCAAGTGGTTGGATATTGTTGGGTTCTGAGTGGTGAGCATTCTTGAACACTCTGTTATTAACACTGCTTTTGTTTACCATTCATTTACTTATCTCATTGCTGTTTCCAGTAAATTGTTGTTACCTCAACCTGTGATCTTTGCCTTTTATGCTTCCAATTCTCCTCTCCAGCCCACTGCAAGGATGGAAAGGGGAAGGAGGGAGTGAGCAAGGGCCATGTAGTTTGGAGAGTCTCTGTGGGAACACTAAATACCACTCCTTAATCATAACAGGGAGGTCAAGTTTTCTTCCCAAAGGTGCATTCAGCATTCCCCAACTGAATTTCTCCTCTCTGTTCTGCTTACTTGTTTTCAACCTTCAAAGCATGACAAGCAGCTGCAGGGATCTGTCTTTGTTTTGCCTCCATGAACTGTTGATCTACCACTCTTAATTACTCCAAACAATCCCTCCCAATGAGCACTATCATGCATCTCTCTACACTGAGTCTCCCCACACAATAAGCTGCACCACATCACTTTGGCTCCAGCAGCAGAAGACATCTCTCTTCTTGAAGAGGAGAACTGAATGTTAACTCCACCTTAGCAGGAATGCACAACTTCTAAAGCCCCAGCACTTGGGAAGCACTGCCAATTTCTACTCAGGACTCTGCCGGTTTTAGCAACATTGCCAAGGTTAGGAGCCAACCTCCTGACTTTTAGCACAAAGCGGCCACTCTCAGTGGCAAATGCCAGATAGATGTGCATCCCAACATCTCACTCGTGAGAACACTCTCATCTGGCTTTGCTGCCAGGCTGCAGCTGCAAGGATCAGTTTGCCCCAAAACCTCACATCTGAGAGTGCAACATCATTGTTACAGCCAACAGTCAGCACAACACCAGGAAAGCTGTTGCACGGTGGTACTCAGTAGGGGAGGCAAGTCATGCAGTGCCTGTTAAGGACCTTTTCTTTTTATTCACTCCTAGTTCTGCCCACTGGACTGGCAGCTCAATAAAACTAGATGAATCGACTTGGACCCTTGGGAAGCCTGACAGAACACACACCCACTCAGGTAGCAATTTTTTTGATGTGTGGCCCTTTGACTACTTGGGCTGAAAACACCAGTGCATTTCTAAACAGTCCTTGCATTGATCTTGACGTTTCTATATGCATCAAGAATTGCATTCAACAAGAAGGCTGTCCTGTGCCAGGCACAACAGAATGAACAGCAAGGAGCAATTTTCAACTGGCCCTCAACATTATCTCCCAAGGTGCTCTGTGGGAAAGGCTAGTTTGGTAGTACTACTTCATAAAGGGAAAGGATGACACAAAATGAGAGAGACCTGTCCAAGATCACCTTGTGGGCCAGTATAAAAACTGAGATTAAAACTCAGTAACGGGTTAGGTAACAGGAGAGCCAACACTCTCTGCAGAGCTATGACACTGCCCAGACAACAGGGGCTGGGAAGCAGGAAAATTATTTCTATGCCATCTTTCTGCTCTCTGTGCCTGAAAACTGCTGGCCACCCCAAGGGTCTATGGCACAAACAGGGGCCTTTCAGGTATGGAAAGACCTACCCATGGGGGTCTCTCTCGGACCCCTCAGAAAGCCTGTACAGAGTATGCAGGAACTGTGAGGAGGCACCAGCCTCTTCCACCCATATGTGAGCTAAAGAAGGAAAATGGAGAACTGAGGAGAATCCTGTTCTGAAGAAAAAAGGCAAAGTGCTTTGTCACTATGAGAGGAATTGAAAGCAGCTCTCTGTGCACACCAACAAGGAAACCCCTTGAAGGGGAAGCGACAGGACACAATATATCATAAGGCTCTATATAGCAGCTAAGTGAGAGCGTATAGTTAGAAACTACACAGAGGCCCTTTGTCTTTAATATATATAATTAATATATAATGCTAATGGCTGACATCTACAGCAGCCTTCTCTGCAAATAAATGTGAAGCCCAGATAGCCATTCCAGCTGGGTAATCCCTAATCTTCCTGACTGCAGAGACAGCATGGGTTTGGATGCCTTCCAGCCTGCAAACTCAGGAGAAGGCTCTCTGCTTGGAAGGAAGCAAACAAATAATTCCAATGCCATCATCTCAGCATTGCCAGAGGTTTCCAGGTTTCATTCCTTTACACTCGTGAAGTGTCCAGGGTCAATGCAGTAACAATAAGCAACAGTGACTATTTACTGTACCACCTGCTGCTAAGTACCAGTACCAACATGCCCCACATTGTCAGGAAACTAGTGTTCCCAGCACCCTAGCCTCTAGTCAGCCTTCTGCAGCTGCATGTTTGCACAGCTTTTCTCACAGCTACAGCTCACATTCACAGCACTGCAGCACTTGTCCAGTTATTTTTCCCACCCACCTCGTAAATAAAGTGACAAGTGACTTGAGAGATGAAAGCCACATGCCGATGGGAGGAGATAAATGGGGAGGAGACAGAATAAACGTCACAGCGCTCTATCCCTTCCCCAGCTCCTTTAGAAACAGAGTAACACAAAAAAGTCCCGATGCTTCAATTGCTAAATGATAAATTAACAAAGCAAAGCAGGAGCAAAGACATCTCCCACAATCTGCACAGAAACAGCAAAATATACAATAGAAAATGTCACTAACACCCCATTCAGGCAGATGCACTTATTTTTTGTGAATGACAGGTTATTAAATGAAAAAATTTTGACCACCAATACTTTGCTGCATGGCTGTTCCCCTAGTTGTCATTTCCACCCTAAGTGACCTTCTGCTTAATGCTGGGTGTTTCTGGCCTGTAGTCCTTCCTCTCTGAGACATTGCGTTTCACCTTGGCACTAACTGGAGACTCCTGATTCAAAGAAGGACTTGAGTGGGATTTCTTCAGTCCTGGCGCATCGTTCTCTCCTCCGCTCAGCAGCTCCTTCACCCCTTCTTTCAGTAGGCCAACATAAATCTCATAGCGATTTTTCTGGGAAATGAAAAGAAAGGCCCAAATCAGTCTGGAAGAAATTCTGCAGTGGCATATGAGAGACCACCTAAGTAACTTAATGCTTTCTGCTGGCCTTGAAAGCCAGGAGCTCAACATGTATGCGAACAATGGTGCCTAATGTGGATGTGAACAACAGTGGCTAATTGTCCTAGGTTGAAGAAAGCAAGGTATATTCAATTACCATCTGTCAAAGGTGTGGCAGTTATCTTCTCTTGAATGGGCAGTTTTCTTTATCTCTTCCACAAACCACTCATCCCCCCGTTAATGGCCTATTGAATGTCACTGCATGACAGATAAAAATGACATAATCCCATTGCTCCACCCAGAGGGAGGAGCCAAGCATTCCTCACTGAATATAATCTGAGATTCTTAGAACCAGAGGCAGTTTTTCCACTGTTTTTTTCCAGAGGACAAAGAGCTACCAGATCATTTCTACAGGATCACTGCTCCAACAGAACCACGTCTGCTACTCCAGGAGGACTGCAGCCATTCCAATCTGGACTGCTACCACCACCCTAACTAGCAGGGTGTCAGGTTGTATTCTGACTCTGTCAGTGGTTCTTCTTTTGTATTATTGCATGTATTTAGTTCTTTTTCTCTTTTCCTAATAAATTGTATTTCTGACTTGGAGTCTCTCACTGGTTTTGCTTTCAAACCAGAACACTAATGTAAATTAAACAAAGAGGATTTCAGGCAGACTGAGGCCTGGGGTGCTGTGTAATCAGAGGCACTCAGTTCTGCAGCACACAAATTCTGATGCTCTGATGAGTGGTGGCTCCCATCCCAAGTAACACCACCAAACAAAAGCTTGCTACTTTAGTCATGTTGAGACCAAAGCTGTGCTCACACACACTGAGACCCTATGTGCTCAAGCATGCATGGAGATAAAGTGCACTAAATTAAGAGACAACAAAATTCCTGCTCTGCTGCAATCCTCCACTCCCACCAGCAGGTCCTGCTTTTCCTGCTTTTCTTATCCATGGGGGAGAAAACCAAAGTAGGGTCTAAGTTCAGAGTGTACCAGCATGGCCATCGCTAGGCGCATGGGAGAATCTTCTAAAAGGCCAGACCTTAACAAAAAGGAGCAGATGAGAGGGCTATGACAGCAGCATGGCATGTTTCCCTGCTACGTCACTCATAGGGAATGATGAAGGTTGCTGTCTGTCCAGATACTTGTATTTTTCAACTGGAAAAAGTTCACTTTACTGTGCCCCCTGCCCATTTGTTCCATTCCTTGCCTGGACCAGAGTTTTCCCTCTCCAACTGGATGATTTCATTCTGTTTGCTACAATTGCATCATTTTCCAAGAAACAATTCCGCAAAGAAGAAAATAAGGGTACAGTAACAGAAGACCCCTGAAGGGTCTCAAAAACAGATGTTGAGGCAGGAGGTCCTGAGAACAGAGCAATCCACTGCATAGGATTTACTTAAAAACCTGCCCCTGATATATCCACTAAAGACATGGTGCAGGCATTGTAATTACAGTGATCTCAGTGTATCGGGAGTTGGGGAAGGTGGATGTAAATATCTGTACTGATTGTTAACTTGTACTTGAAAGTGGCAAAACAGCAGCCAAGCTATTATGTTCCTGACAGATGAAAAAGTATTTAAGAAAATATTTTACATTTTCTAATAAAATAATAAAGTTCTGGTAAAAACATTTATTTAAGGGCAGGAAGTCAAAAAGCTTGGTAACCACGTTGAAGTGTGGAATATTAAAGGGGGGAAAAAAAAGAAGAAAACGTGACTGGTTTTTGAGAATCCTTTGAATAAACAAACCCTCATAGAGGAGAATCATAACAGAATCCTCCTACAAATTAAATAAATAAGCATTCCTATGACTTCCATATCTGGAGATGGAGCTCCACAACGTGAGAGACAAACACATGAAGCAGGTAAGATGTGTCATTTAATAAAAATGGAAATGGAGAAACAGCAAGAAGAAACCTGACGATGATGCACTGAGCTGATGGATGATTCATCACAAAATGAACCAGATGCTTCTGCAAAAGGCCAGCCAGTGCTCTTAGCTTGGGAACAGTGTAATACCATGAAATTGAGACGGGGGCTTTACTGTTGTACAGATTTATGCTTTTACTGGTCCAGTAAACACCACCAGCGTCTCAAGACTCGGCAATCAGAATGGAAATCCAGGACCTGCATGTGTGCAAATGGCCATTTTTCCCTGGACTTTGTGGGCCCTTGATTTCTATTACAATTAATCAACACATTTCTATTTTGATTTCAACCACAACAAAGTTGGTCTTTCAGTGACCTGACATTTGAAGTTAGGTAAATGCTAGTGGAAATTCTGCCTTAAAAGAAATTAATTTGGAAATTTCTGTCAAGAAATAAAACCACAGAAGTTGAAACCATTCAACAGCTTCTGCAACATTATCTCTCAAGAATGAATGCACATAATAAATAAGTATGAGGTAGCCACACATCAGTATTCTGGCTTCACTTCTCACCTGACAGCACTCAAAAGATCTTTCTCTAACTATAAATGTTCTGCAATCAGCAACAATTTTTTTGCAATCTGATGCAATACTTCCTCAGAGAGCAGGCAACGAGAGCTGTTCCTTCCATGGTGTGTATAAGGAAAGACACCATCAAAAACAAATGCTACTGGCTGCATACCTGAACAAGGACCAGTTACCTTCTGGTTCACCTCCCCTCCATCTCATTCGTCTTATATCAGGAACAAGAATGAAGGCATCACCAGTTTGTGAACAAACGGAAATTGTAAGGACCTACAGAAAAGGAAAATGGCATCTTTCTTCCTAATGGTACTATACCACTACCTTAGGGACTCACAGGCCCTTCTGGTGTGTTTCCCGAGATGTATCAGCATGGCCCTCTGTACACAGACACTAGGTTTAGCCTGCTGTCTCAGCCTGAAAGAGACAGTTACAAAATCCTACCTCACCTGCCCCTTGCCCTTTTCATTTAACCTCATGCAGCAAGCTCTTTCACCACTCCTGCCAACCCTGACAGGACATTATTCGAAAGGGAAGCTTTCCATTCACAAAGTTTCCATTCACAATTTTCATACAATTCAACATTTAGGTTTGGTTTGGGATTTTTACTGCCTCACAGAATAATAGAATAAACTGAGCTGGAAGGGGCCCACAGGGATAATCCAGTCCTATTCCTAGCCATGCACAGGACCATCCACAAGAATCACACCATGTACCTGAGAGCATTGTCCAAATGCTTCTTGAACTCTGTCAAGTTGGTGTTGTGATTACTTCCCTGGGGACCCTGTTCCAGTGCCCAACCACCTTCTGGGTGAAAAAGAACCTCTCTTTAATGTCCAGCCTAAATCTCCCCTGACACAACTTCAGGCCATTNGTGAGATTGACAGACCTGTAGTTTCCAGTGTCATCCTTTTTGCCCTTCTTGAAAATTGGGAAAACATTAGATAGTTTCCAGCCAACTGGGATCTCTCCAGACCGTTCAAATATCATAGAGAGAAGTTTTGTGATGACATCAGAAAACTGTTTGAGGTTTCTTGGATAGGCCCCATATATTTGCAGCTGATCAGCTGTTCCACCTGGATCCCACACAACTTCAAGGTTAAATGGGAGCTGATCATTGTCACAGTCATGGTCCTTCAGCTCAGGNTCTGATGTCACCCCATTCACTGTAGCCCTTTGTGCCTGACCCAAGAGCCAGCTGCTCACTCACCACATGATGTGTTTATCCAGCTGTGGGCTGGACATTTTCTCCAGAAGGGTCCTGTGAGAGACAGTGTTAAAAGCTTTATGAAATCAAAAAAAGATTGTATTAACTGGCTTCTGTTGATCAACTAAGTGGGTTATCCTGTCATAAAAGGAAACCAGGTTGGACAAGCCTGACTTTCTTCTCATGGAGGTGTGCTGGCTGTGATGATGGTTCCAGTGTCCTCCAGGTGTTTTCCAGTACTTCCCAGAATCATTTTCTCTGTAATTTTACCAGGCTGAAGTGAGATTGACAGACCTGTAGTTTCCAGTGTCATCCTTTTTGCCCTTCTTGAAAATTGGGAAAACATTAGATAGTTTCCAGCCAACTGGGATCTCTCCAGACCGTTCAAATATCATAGAGAGAAGTTTTGTGATGACATCAGAAAACTGTTTGAGGTTTCTTGGATAGGCCCCATATATTTGCAGCTGATCAGCTGTTCCACCTGGATCCCACACAACTTCAAGGTTAAATGGGAGCTGATCATTGTCACAGTCATGGTCCTTCAGCTCAGGGATCCCCCTGAGATCCCCCTGGTCTGCCATCCATATTGCAGACAGAGGCAAAGACTGCATTAAATACCTCTGCCTTGTCCATGTCCCTGTTTGTGAGATGACCATCCTAATCCTGTAAGAGGTTGATGTTATTTCTACACTGCCTTTTGCTATTAATATTTTTTAAAACACTCTTTTTATTGAGACTCCTTTTAAAACACTCTTTTTATCCCCCATAGTTCTGGCCAGATGCAACTCCAATTGAGATTTGGCCACATGAATTTTCTTGTTACAATGGTGAGCAGCTTCTCTCTCTGTATTCTTCCCATGACACTTGACCTTGCTTCCACTCAGCATAAACCTTACTTTTTTGCCTTAGCTCCAGAAGAAGATCCCAGTTAGTCTTCTGCCTCATCTGTTTGACTTCCAACATTTTGGAATTGCCTGCACTCATGACCCTTGGAATGGTGTCTTGGTAGTTCAACATGGCCTGTGAAATCTGCGCTTAGTGTGAAGGTAACACAGCACAGCAAACCAGCATCTTCAATTATCATTTCTCCCACATAACTGAAGCTGTTGCCACAACTTGCCTGCTTAGATGAGCACTTGTGCAGAGCTGATCACCTATCTGAACTGCACAGATCAAATGCTGTTCGAGACTCTCACTAGTAAAGAGGATACCTTTTGTTTCCTGAGCTATACTGCTCTGATTTGTACTGAGGTACCTGAGGATTATCCTCAAAAGATAAAGGATATTATCCCTGATAAAATTCACAGGAAACAGAAAAACCCCCACAACAATCTACTCCCTCATCAATCTTTCTAAAAACGTTTAAGACTCTAGCTTACATTTCATCCTAACTTGCCAAGCTTCTTAAAGTGATAGAAAATAAACTTTGTGTCAAGAACCCAAAGCTAAGAAAATGCTTGATCTTCCAGGTTTCACAACATCCCCTCCAGAGAGAAAGTCTGTGGCTTACTCTGTACATCTGAGTGCTCTGTTCAAAACTAACTGACAGTGTGCCATTGATCACAATCCTTTGATCTCGATTTTTCACCTCACTGTCAACTTCCTAATCTACTTCACCAGCTTGACTACAAGGTCATTAGAGGTGACAGTGTCAGAATTCTTGTCAAAGTGAAGAACAAACAACATCCACTGCTCTCCCTTTGTCCACCACACCAAACATCACATCATAAAAGACTATCATGTTGGTCAGGTTACGATTCCTCCTTCATAAAGCCATGCCGATGGACATTGCTACAGCAAAGTGAAACTCAACACAGTGGTTACAGAGTGGTTAACCTTCTGCAAAAGCAAAAGTATGCAATGATTTAAGTCCAGGAGTAAAAAGAGTCCCTCTAACAGAAACTGACAGCACAGGCGTGCTTACTTCAGTTCTGGAGGCTTGTGCTGTATTGCCTCCAGCATCAGCTCTGGTGGTCTCATCTGTCTTATCTGCTCTTCCTCTTTCTCAGACTATGTATTTTGCTTGCCAGGCAAGAGTAGGATTCTTTCAGACCCAAGGCAACACTGACTCGCAGTCCTGGAGGAAAAAGCTCAAAGGTGTAGTCATAACAAATACCAGACCTCTGCTGGGTTGCCGATTCATTTCCACATAGTCCTAAAATGTGGCAGACACCATTATAGATAAAAGCTGCTGTCAGATCCTCAAAACAATCCCCTAATGCATCTGCCTAAGTTGCATCACTCAACCCTGTAATCTCTAATTCTACCATTTTCCTTCTCATCCTGACATCCATCTCAGTGGTATACAACACAAACGGCTCTGACGAGGGAGGCATGCCTATGACAATAACTTCAGCATATCAGTCCCTTCAGAACCTACCAATGGAAGGCAATTACCATTATCTACATTCCTGCAGAACGCAGTCATTCTTTAGAGACTGAGGTTCCAATACACTAGCAACATAGTTTTACAACACAAGACACTTAGTGCATGAAGATCTTACAATCTCTTCAAACAGGTACATCAGGAAGGACAGGAGTCTTGTTTCTATCCTCCATGTTACATACTGGGAGCTAAATTCACTAAGGAAGTTCTCACCAGAAAGAAGAGCCACATCCCAGCATCTGCAATTGCTGTGACTTTTCTGCCTAGCAAGAACACACCTCCTAGGGAAGTAAAGTGAAAAATGCAGAACTTCAGGACTGTACCCCAAATATAAGACCATTCACACCCAAGAAGTAAAAATAATAATGTTTCCCATATATACCTCAAACTCCAGATAGTGGTCCTTAAGTTTGTAATCATCTACTTCCTTGCCTTTGAGCTTCTTGTCAGGAGGATAGGAGCGATGTTCAGCAAGCTCAGTGGAGATCTGCTTCAGCTTAGCTTCATGGGACTTCAGCTGTTCATCCTTCAGAAACACATTAGGCACTTAAGTGACAGAATTTAAAATATCCAATAAGCAAAGAAAAATAGAGAGATTCCTGTACAATAATACCTCATAGTTTCTTTTTCTTAGATTGATAAGGTCTGTCATCCCAGAGCACTGCCACCAACAGCTCTCTCAAAGGCACTCAAAGTGGCCAAGCTTGCAGAAAAACTCAGCAGCTAGCAGATGCCACTGGGAAGGAGAGTAAACTTGCCATCCACTGCCTTGCTGAAAGCAACAGAAGCAGCTTGCTGCTGAGCAATACTGACAACATGACACTTTTGCTCTAACATATTTTTTTGTAAATTAATTAAGACTGTTGTGTATGCAGACAAACCAAGGGCAGAACGAGACAGGTGAAGACCCTGCCTCAGGTCATTGCAATGTAAAAGGAGTTCCTTCCAGGATAGAAAAGACATGGAGCCAGGGCCCCTCCTCCTATTTCTGCACTGCCAAAAGCTCTCTGGTGTGTGGCTTCTATTTGTTTAGAATAATACAATGCATTCGGAAGAGGAATTGTCCTCTTCCCAGTCCCCAGTTTTGGGGACTGGAAGGGCTGTCCAGTCCCCAAAAAGTATCTCATTTTGCTAAGCTGCTACCAGCTTTTATCCCACTGTGCAGTTGGAGAAAGTGAGGAGCTGCTACTCCCACTTTCTAGGCAATTTCCTTTATCATAATCCCAGGCCCACTCACTTCCTCCAGTCCATCTGTCAGCTAACCTTCCCTCATCTCAGAAGGTTTCCATCTCCTGCAGGATGGCCTTCTGTCCATTTCTAGGCTTGGATCTGAAATTATGTTTGAATTAGGTAAGTCCAAAATAGACACATGATCATGCAGATATTGATGAATTAGCCAAGAGGTAGTACCCAGGTCAGCTCCTGTGTAGGCATCTCACCTCAGAAGACGGAACAGCTGCCAGTGTTGTCCCTCACTGGTGTGGTTCTGAGCACAGCCCACAGCTCAGATGAAGCCCACAGTTTCAAACCTAGCTCAGATATGCCTGCACTGCACTGAGTCACACTGGGGACTGAGCCTCTTGGCTCGCTGAGCTGGAGCTGCGGAAAACAGCAGAAAGGGGGAAAACTTCTACAGATGATGATAGCTAAGACCCAGCTAATCTTGTGTTTCAATTCTTTTGCAGGAGAACTGAAGAGAGAAACAATGTGGGATAATTTGCCTCTGCCTAAACACAGTAGGGCTCTAAAGAAAGTATTTGTCAAAAATTCTTGTTGCTGTTAGTTACTACCCTAAACACGCATTCTCTCTCATTAGTGCCCAGTCACTCTTTACACTGTGCTTATTCCCTGGTCCCAGGAACATCCTGTGGTAGTGAGTTCTACAGCCTGATGACAGGAGGTCTTTGAGCAGCTATTAATACAGCACTTGTCATTTCAAGGGCACCAGCTCTGGAGCTTTTGTGTGTGCTGCACATTGTCAGAAAAAAAGAAAAAACCCAACACCCTAGTAGATCTTTTCTAGACTGGTTGCTCCTTTACATATAGCTTTGTCACATCCCTCTTTGGTTGGACTAACCAAGATCATACACTGCTCTGCTTTTGAAAGAAAATCTGGTACAATGATCTTGCACAACCTGTCATCATGTCCACCCTCTCTTCCTTACCCATGCTAGGTCCCCACTGCGCCTCGACTTCTGGATGACCAGGAACAGACCCTTTGAAGAAGTAGTGTCCATCATGATTCATCCCATAAAATCCTAAACATCAACCACAGGCATCTGACAATTTGTATTTTTTTTTTTCATGAGAAACAGCCTGCTGACAGCTTTTCCACACTGACAGATGAAAGCAGACATGTTTCTGCTTGCCTTTGAATTTATCTATTTTGAACACTTAACATTCTTCTGCTTGTCTAAAACAGCTTATCTTATTCCACTTTTCATGTCTCTCCTTCTTCAAGATACAAACCACAGAGCTGTGATCTATCTTTACCCTTTCCAGATTAAATGGAAACAATGAGACTAGGAAACAACATGCTAAATGGAACAATCATACAGAACAACGAGTAAAAAAGCTTCCCTTGGTGATTGGGGGTAAATTATGGAAGCCCTATACTGTATTTTTAAAAAGGTATGCATGAGCAAAAACTAAAACCAAAAGGATGAGACAAGTTAGTGTGATTTTTTTACATAACATGCTTTAAACTTTAACCCAGAACAAAAAACGGTAAGTCAGTCACCACATTGTAAGAAGAAAGGCTACTGTCATGGAGAGAGAAAAAGCACAGGCAACTTAAAAAACCCCACACCCGTAGAGAAACAGAGATTTTGAGACAGTGGTTTCTAAGGATAGTTGCTAAGCTATGAAGACAGTAAAAAAAACTCCAACAAATGCATTTAAGAAGCAATCCAGCATGGGCAGATCACTTTAAAAGCTATAGGAAGATGTCATGAAGTATAATCTCTGTCACTCTGTCAATCTGATCAACACAATCAGTATCATGTTCCTGCCAATGCAGGAGGAATTCCAGGCAGGCATTTCATCTCCCAAAATACAAAAAGCTATGGGCACAAGCATCTGACACAGTCGGTCTTAGACAAGCAGAAAATATGTTCGTTTGTGCAAGAAGCAGTAGAGCTGTGAAACTTCTTGCCACAGGATGCTAAAAGCTTGTGTGATCACAAGGGAGACTGAAGAGAGTCATGTAAGACACAGTTTATAAATATATATTATACAGGAAATCCCTGAACTGATAAATGGAGTCTGGAAAATCTAGTGGGAGAAATAAAATTGATGCTTGTCTGATGCATCAGCTTTCACCTTTTATCAATTCAATAAGCCAAAGACCAGGAGTATGTCCACTTCTTCTGAAATGAGTGGCTTTCATAAACACTCAAATCCAAAAAAACCCCATCAATCAGTATCGGAAATGTCCTCTGCAGGGCCATAAGCACAAGAAGAAAATTCTTTATCTGGTACTATTTTCTTCAAAAATATAAATCAATTGTATTTGAGTCTGTTCCTCTTCTCCCCCCACTTCAAATATTGCATGAGGAAATGAGCAAAGATTTACTATGCAAGCCTTCTCCTTCTAGGACTGTTAGTGGCAACAGCTATAAAGCAGTGACAAGGACCACCATCCAGCATCCAGCCAGAAAGAGAAATCATCATCACCTATCCTCTATATAAAAATGTCTCACCTGAGATAGCTTTGTTGTGGTGGCTGGCAGGAGTGGGCGACTGAACTTCTTCTGAGAGCCAATGGCTGCTGGAAATGGTGGTGCAGAGAAGACAGCAGCCACACAGTTAATCTTGTTGATCCAGGTCTGCATTTCTTCTTGGCTCCTGAGGAAGCAAAACATATTAAGCACTTGCTGACTCAGCCTTTTCTACCTGTTTCCATCCCTTCTACAGTATTTTAAAAGTCAGAATAACCAAAACTGGACAAGTCTTAAGAGTCTACTCTGTCTTACTGCCTATGTTTGCAAGCAGTTAGTGCTAAGTAACTCAGTCACAGGCTGGCTTGTGGTTAGGTCCATACCTCACCCTAGCACACATCTTTCCCTAATCCAATCCCAGTAACGCAGCTGACAGAGCCAACTAATGCCCTGATTCACACATATGTCCTAAGGTCTCGGTTGTGCTGGACACCACAGATCTCTAGGAGGTTTAATATGGATCTCAGTAGAAAAGTGCTCAGAAGCAAAAGGCAGGTCATCTGTTATGTCTGGATATCACAGCATGAAAAACTTTATCAAATCAATTCTTGTATTAAGTAGTAACTTTGTTTCTAACCACAGCATACCTTCTAGAAAGACATCCAGCTAGGACTTGATGACATCAGGAGACAGACAATCCAAGGCTGCCTTTGGTCATTTGCTTCAATGATTAATCATCCTGACTGTTATAAGTTTGTGCCTTGCTTCCAAATTGAATTTCCTGGAGCTTCAGCTTCTAGCTGCTGCATCTTGTTATGCCTCTCTCAGCTACATTAAAAAGCCTCTTAAAACCTGATGTTTCTTTCTCATGCACTACTTGTGCATTCTAATCACATCACTACTTAATCTTATTTCTGATCAAATAAACAGATTGAACCTCTTAAGCCTCTGTTTTAACCTGTCCAGGCAGGAATTTATTCCTCCTTCAGCACTGCTTTCTTTCCTCAATGAGTGGCACGAGGAGAGCACTTACTGGGCTTGGAAAAGCAGGACTCTCCAATCTGCTGTTTTAAGCTTGAGGACATTGGGTTTCTTCTCATAGTCTGTTGCCTTGGATGCCAGCGCATGGTGCACACTAACCGCATTCTTCAGATCTTCCTCCGACAAAGCCTTTTCTGGCTTATATTCATCCTGCAGAAGATAGCAGAGGGAAAATTTACGGCATTTAATTTCTGCATGTACTATTCCTTTTTCCTTAGCCTAGGGAAAGAACCTTATTCCAGAGTTCAGAAATATTAATAGAGTATATGAACTAAGTGCAACCTGACTTGTGGTTTCCACTACCTTTAACATGTTTTCCTTTCTCTTTCTTTCTTTCTTGTTTTCTTTCTTTCTTTCTTTTTTTTCTCTGTTTTGATGTCTTTCCAAGGGAGAGAAGTAGTTCTACTACCTGCTTGACAGGAAGAGATGTAAGCAGGAAGTATTTGACTATGACAACACCTGTGGATTATTTGTCTTCATTTCAAGAATCCTTCATAATCATCTCCCCAACTCCACTGCTCAGCTACTTGTGTTCTCAGCCTCTACTGCCTGATTTTAATTTTTCTCAACCAATTACCTTTGTAGGTGCTCCTAAGCAAGCCCTCACACACTGCAGAAGCCTCCTTACCATGCCCACAAAGAAAATTACAGCAAACTCCCTTACGTCTCTCTGATGAGGGTCTAAAACTGGCAAGCACAGCTCTATCTAGTTTTCTGACACAGTAACAGTACCACTCCACCTAACACCAGACGTCAAAAACAGGGACTCTTGTTTGCAAGCATCAGCCTGGAAGCAGTCTTTGATCTTCTGGACAAGGGCATAATGTAGCCACAAGTTCCATCCAAAGCCCACATGACTATAAATGGCTTGGGAAAGCCAGGAGCTTTTTGAAAGAAAAGTGATTTTACAGCAAGGCTGCATCACTTTTTTTCTGAAGGGTAGGCTAAAGCAGTCTGTAGACTCCATTTCTCCCCCTTAGTGTATCACAGAAATCAGTCTCACCTGGAATATGCACTGAGTGTGACAGCTGCAAAGCAGTGAAATAACTCCCTGCAGGCATGGTAACTATTGATCCTGCACTTGAACACAATTTATGAGACGAGGTTTAGCAGGAAACACAGTGCAGGATGCAGAGTGTGCGCAGAGATGGCACTAGCTTGAACATCCAGGGAGGCACCCACCTGAGAGAAGAGCTGGTTAATGTGCATGAATTCGTTTACAGAACTTCTCTGGCAGCACACCAAACAGGACTGCAGCCAGAGGAATCTACGCCACTGCCAAAGGTATCTGAGCTTTCAGCCAGGCTGGGCTGGGGCTCTCCAGGTGGAGTTTCAGTGGATAGGGAGTCACCAGCTGTGGTGACCACCTACAGGTCTAAGGTGGGAGAAAACATCTTGCTCCTCTGTCATGTCGCATCCTTTCTGATGGAGGTCCTGCTAATGCAGGCCCACCACTTCCCACACTGCTGCTCAGACACTTAACCTGAGAAGAGGCAGTTACCCAGCAGTCCTGCCACACCACCACCTCTATCTGGAACTCGGCAAGGGCACAATCCACCATGGGTCTGGCAGGCCCAGCAGAAAGGCAGAGCATTGCTGCACAGGTGACCAAAGGGCAGCCTCCAACCTAAAGATCTGTGATATAAGGGGTTTACAAGGACTGGCAGTGAGCAAAGCCAAATGTTCTTCCTCTCTCATAATTTGAGACACAGCAAGATTTGGAGGCATCTGTCTGTCTTGAAGGATTTTGTCTATGCCCACTTAGGGCATTTCTTTAAACCTTTTTCAAGGAAGTCTGGCATACCCTGTCTTGAAGACAGAGGAGGCAAGGCCTCAGATCAAGCCCCTTCCTGTAAGCGTTCACAAGTTGATTTATTTGGTGGTAGTTTTGGGGGAAATGACTGGCTCCATTGTCCAGAAAGACTGGGAAAACCTCAGAGCCAGGAAATGAACTTAGACAGGCCTCAGACATATGATACTCTATCTTATCTAGTATTACTGCCTAGAGACAGTGTCAGCTATCACTTAGCTTGTTGCCTCCTAGCTTCCTCTGTGAGTTGCATCCAATGTCTACAACTTACTCTGGTGACTAAACCTTTTTCAGAAGAAGTCCACATTAGGGCAGCCCCAGAAGCAGCCCTGGCTGATAAACCCTCCTTTCCAACAGAAAGCATTCATGGTAATCCTTGCTAATCCCACCAGATCAGTTGGCTGCAATCTACCTTGACAGCTGGGGCTCTACCAGCTTCTCCAAAGGCACTGATCAGCATACCGGAAATGTCTCCACGTAGTTTGCCAGCCTCAGAGAAAGCTGTAAGGACATGAATGTGCTGCCAAAATTCCTTCTCCAAGGCCTTCAACTCTTTTGACTGGTAGGGAATGCTAGGGGAGTAGGAACATCCATTTTTGCCTAAGCCATCAAGGACAGCATGTGCTATGATGTGCTGGTGTCAGCGTTCAGATTGAGCTGAAATGAAAGACAGCTCTCTAAAGTTAGACCTAGACAGTTGCAAGAAATATATGGAGCCAGAAAGAAATTGTGATCTGTCTGTCAGCTGAAGGCTGATGTGAGTGCTGCATACAATGCAATGGCATGCTGAATTCATCTTTCTCAAACTCTTGGAGAATGACTTTCCCACATCTTGATGACCCAGAGACAGCATATTTCTAATTACATTTTTGGTAAACCAGAGAATGACATTTGTCTTTTCTTATCAGTCACTGTACCATAGATGGATATCTCCGTGCAGCTGCATGTGACAGCTACAAGATTTCTCTTTCAGAAAGTCTCACTACCAAACACTTTACATCAGTCTGGCCTTTCTCTATTTTTTTTTTAAATTTTTAACAGAGGAAATTTGAGAAAATTTATATAAAAACACCCGAAGCCTGCAAGATTATGAGGTGCCACATCAAAGAGCAAAGATGTTGCAAACCCCACAGAAGAGTCCAAACAAAACAGGGAGGTTCGTGTCATGCACTGTTTGCCCAGAAGCAATTTCTAGAAAGGAAGCGAGGTCAGCCTTATGTCCTCTCCTTATAAGCTTCTCTTGTGTACGCACATCACATCCCATGTCAGTCTAGTGAACAAACATTCTGTCAAGCTGCTACTTTGCAATTTCCCCCTCTATGAACAGAGGGCAGGAAATTAATCTTGACCTGAGGATGCCCAGAGACACAGCCAATGTCCCTAACATGTCAAACTTCTTATTTTATATAATACTGCACAGGCATGTTTAATTGGCTAATTGTGAACATTTCCACTGAGCTCCTCCAGTGCCCTCTGTGCTCACTAATTCAGAAACCATCTCTCCTAAATCACTTATTTAAGAACAAAACAATATGCACCAGAGGAATTGGCACTGGAATAATTCCAGTGGGAAAAAAAAAGGTGGGCAGGGAGACAAGGCTGTCCAGAAAAATCCTCAGTAAATCTCAAGTGACCACCATTTACAAAACACTCTCATACATGGCCTTTGACAGCAAAACAAGGAGAACAGCAATGCAAACAGAGAGACAGCAGAATTGGGATCACACTGCCCACTGGGGGAATCACAGCTGCTATGAACACTTAATATTTATATTACAATAGTGTCTTGAGGGAACAGCTGAGTTACAGATGAACAAAGAAAGCAATACTGCAGAGGTCTGTACATGTGTTTTTGTGTACACAGCACCTGTACAGTGAGATTTCTCTCTATCCTGCTTGAATAGTGCAATGAAACCACCATCACAGATGTCACTTCCACAGGTATACAGGGAATGAGAGAAAGAGGATATGCTTGTGAATGCACTCCACCCTACTGCACTATGTCACCTTCACCTTCTCTATAATCAGGAGAGAAGGTGAACTGAGACAAGGCAATCCTTTGACCAGGACTATTGCCAGAACTATGCACTTCTGCAAAGAACTCAAACTGTTCAAAAATGCTTCAGTACTTCCTAAAATTAGGATAATTTCATTCCCTACAGAAGGAAACAGCAGCTCAGCAACCTTTACTATAATTACTTGGCCTAGCTGTGTATTTTTTGACTCTGGCACCTTCACCTTCTATGATACTACATCCCTAACAGAGTAAAGTTTATTTGAGTGCTGAAGAAAAGCCCTGGTGGACCCTCTGAAGCTGAAATCACAGGCTTTTTCACAGCTGCAGCATGTGGCTGAGCAGGGGCCAGAGGCACCCTGGGAGGCTCACAGCTGCCCCGTCACTCTTGGAATGAGTTACCTCCCATCACACCCTTCTGTCAACCTCTCACAGCACAAAAGCAAAAGCCTTGCTTGGCAGTGTGCTACCGTAAGATGGCTTCAATGCAATGGATGGCTCCCATGCAAATGGGAGAATGCAGCTCTGCAGAGCACTGCCCTGTAACCACTGAATTCAAGTGCTCTGACAAGAGCAAAATACACAACTAACAAACAAATAGGAACAAGAATTCCAACAATGCATTTTGTTCTGGAAAGATGCAGTCATATGTGAAATTACTCCCTGCTTCTGAAAGCATGGAGGGTAACAGGGGGAGGGCAGGATTCTGTAGAAAATTTGCATGCTACATCAGCATCTCTACATTTTATTAAACAGAAAGCATTTTCAACTAATATGCCAGCAATACTCATAAAAATATTTAATTAAGGTGCTAAAATAGACAGTATACTCAGTTCTTTCCCTTGAATATCAAATAAGGAATTAATTATTGTATTACAAAAAAGGAGTCTTCTTATTTCTCAGAGAACCATGCAATTTTTTCAGGTGAATATTAAAGATTACTTATTTCAGAAACTGAAGCAGATGAATCCACTTTGGTCAGAAAAGGGCAAGTACAAGCCTGCCATGAAGGCATTTGAGTAATACCGGAATGTGTTCCCAGCAAAAGGACTTGGGATTCAGCGGACTTGGTTTTAGTCTCTTGCACTGGCTCTGAGCACATCACATCCAACTTTCAGCCCAAATCTTCTATCCTGACTGCAGATTGTTTTGTCTGTTTCAAGATTTTAGCCCCCTCAAAAAGGTACTGCACCCCGAGCATTCACTTTGTAAATTTCATGTTATAATAACCTGATTCAAATCACTCTTCCTTCTCAAGAGACTATTCAGATAGGTTCCAATGAAACCAACAACTTCAGAAAGCCACAGCAGGGGAGGAGGAAACAGCAGTATGTACTTGCACTCCTGATAGTTACAAAACTATCCGGTTTTGAGTGAAAATGTAAAACAGCTTTCAAAGAAGCATACTTCTGCAATATAGGGCAGTCTGGACAAGCAGTATCTATTCCATGAATATTTCATCCATATTGGAGGGCAAAAAGCCTTAACAATCTACTTAGCTGCTGCCATTTATTTGATTTTGACAGTTCTCACTCATATGTTGCGTTCTATGTTCTAACAGTGTAGTTAAAAATGTACTATAATATATTTAAGCTTGCAACAAAAGGCTTGAAAGGTTTCATCAGACTTTTTTTTTCAGACATCTTGCTGTCAGGAAGCCCATTTTGTTAGAAACCAGTCCTTTCTTGCTTTGTGGAAAAAAAGTATCCTTTTATCCTTCAATTTCACAAAGGAACAGAAGCTGCAGATTCCTACCAAAGCCAAGCTGTTGTTCAATTGTTTTGCAGCTGGTCTTGCAGGCACTGCAGAAAAGTGTACTATGAAAAGGTGGGAAAGGAGGACAACCTTACAGAAGGGGAAGTCATACGTATGAAATGCAACGTTAAAAACAGCCTAGAGGAATGCGTGCATGACACAGAGAGGTGACATTGTCTTTGCTGGTGAAGCTGGCTGTTTTATTCAGCCATGTGAGACAGCAGTGGCATACACTGGAACTTACAGGGTGCACGTGTGGATGCAGGCAGTGGAACTGAACTTGAAATTGTGAAAAGGGAGAGAGTGTCAATGAGAGGATTCATGCCTGAATGTATGTGTTAATAGGGTGGGGGTAGGGAGATCAGCCATGCTGTGCATCCAAGGGAAAGGAGCCTGGAGGTGCGCTGAGAGAGTGGAGAGGATGCATGCTGCTTTATCCCTCTTTAATTAGTTTTCAGAAGACCATGATTTCCCCTACCTTCTGCAAGTACAGGACTGTTCCCTTCAGCACAGCATAAAAGGTTTTCCAGCCTCGTTTCCCCCGGGGAGCTGGAAAAAAAACAAATGAAAACCCATTTAAATCAGATCCATTTTTATACTTTGTCTACACTACAGGAGAGCTACATTAGTCCTGTGTTAAACCTCCTTTGAACTATCTTTTTCAAAGGACAATGCAACTTAGCACAGTGCCTGCATGTACCTGCTGTGAGAGAGAGTAATACAACAACCGTGATGATAACCCTGGACTGGATCAGAAAGGAACAGCAGCAATGCAGAAAGCAGGCCACAGAGAGCCAGAGAGATTCAGTCTTTGTGCTCTTGAAGACAGGCAGACATTGCCCCTACGCAACTACGTCTGAGCTCTGCACCACAGCAGTTTTCAGAAAGAAGCAGTCTTTCTACATGCCACAGCAGGCTGGCAGGAACTGCTCAGAACCAGTGGGATACTACACAGAAAGCAGTGTCTCCCCAGAGCATCCTTCCCCTTTACTGCTGGTGCACCCCCAAGTTGGCATTGAGAAAGGAAAAGGGTGCCAACCAAAATCATACGTAAAATACCCAACCCCACAAGAAAGCCAAAGTCAGTTACAGGTTGAAGAACATAAGAGACAACATATCTAGCCCATAAATTCCTAGAGACAAACAGTGGTGGGGCGGGGGAAGTAAATTCAGCATGAAGGCTGAAGGATCCAGTCTGAAATTCAGGTGTGACAGAGGGAGAGAATTAGGCACAGGCTGTACAGTTCACAGCACCAGAGACCAGAAGCCTACATCTAAGCTCACTCCCCACCAAGCACACATCGCTGACCAGCATCCATCTAGTGTATTACTGACACTATACCGAAATTAATACACACACAAGTAACAAATGACATTCAGAAAGGCACCCCATTCTTATGTGAAGATAGAAAGTGAAGATGAAGAGGTTACAAGTCCCTTGTCCCAGAGGTTAATCATTCTCATCTTGCAAAACAGGCCTTACTTCTAATTGACCTTTGTTTAGTTCAGTTTCCAGCCACTAGCCCCTGTTACCTCCTTCTCCTCTAAGCGCCTAAGTGCTTTAGCCCTTTGAACAAGGTTCCTGAGAAAATACAGATGAGCATTCTAGCACATCACTTCATTAGAAACCCCACAGAAGTTAATCTCTACCCTGCAAGGACTCCATTAGAAAATGAAATATGAAAAGGTCTAACAAACAAACAAACAAACAAACAAAGTTTTATTAGCACCTGGAAAGCCAGAATGCAACTTCTTTGAGAAAGACAAACCTTAAAATTGTACAGGAACTTCTGAAAACATAGCCCTAATTACATTACTCATAAAAGAGTTATCTCCAGAATGCCAGTGTCCAGTGTGCTAAATAATGAGCAATTCTGGTATTTATAATTAAAGAAATAATTTAATAAAGGCAACCCAGATACAAATACTTATTAAGGCTGAAAAAAAAGGTTTAATAAAGACGAGCTTATTTAGAGTATCCAGTCATCACAAAGAATTAGGTCAGCTTGATTTTGACACCTCTGTCTGAATCCAGTTGTCCAGCTGTTAGCTTCCATCTTGAAAATACTGACCTCCAATTGCACCTTCTAAAATAGACTAGCAAAACATGTGAACATCAAAGAGCTTAGCCTAGGAGAGACTGGCTGTTACTGGAAACGCATCATGAAGCAAGACTTTGTCTTTGGGATTTAGCCCACCAATGTGAATCATGAGTAGGCAATCATCAACAGTTACTGGGGAAAACACAGATGCTCTGACTAACCTCAGCTTTTTCCAAGATCTATAAACAACAAATGAAGATATACAAACAACAAAACACACATAGGTGCATCAGAGGCCCTTGATGATTAAAGCATCACAAACAGAAGTAGGACAAGAAGGGAAGAAGATAATCAAAGTAAGTAAGAGACACAGCAGGATTATTACAAGAAAGGGGCAGGGACGAATTGCATAGTAAAAAGCTGGCTGTTGCCAAAAGCTGCTGCCCTTCATTGGATATGTGACCCAAGGCTGGGAAAGTTTGGAAGGGAACAGTATCTTCTAAATAGAGGTAAAGAACAGCCTTTCTTTAAAGACAGACCCAGAAAGGAGGGGAGATCTGGAACAATCTGGTGTCACATAAGGAAAAGGAGAATTATCAAATTACTGCAGAACAGCTACTGTAATTCACTTGAAATTATTTTCTATCTGTAAACCACTATATTAAGTTTCTTTTAGCCCAAAAATTCACATTGCTTTGCTGTATCACATTACTTCTTACACTTATGCATTAGAGCTTCTGCAAATGGAACTGAGCATTGTAAATTCTGGCCTAATAGTGAGAGTGTGATAATCCAGTTGTTGTGTTGCCTGTTATTGCTGCTATTTCCCCTAATGAAGCACCACTATTCGCCTTGAGAAGTACATGGGTAAGTGACATTGTGAAGACATAACAAGAAAATAACACATTAGGATTGAAAAATTACTCACTTTTCTTTCCATCCATATCTGCATGGATTTTCCGAGCCAAAAATCCAGTTTTATACACGGCAGCATTGGGGTCATGAGGGATGTCCAGAAATGGGTTATTTGAATTGCCAATTCGACTGACAGCCTTTGTCTGGTTCCCATTATCCTTTTCATCTGTACCATCCGAGTGAGGTTTTTTTTTCTCTTCTTCATCCCTTAAAAAGCAGTGAAAATCATGCATGAAGGACGGACTGACCAGCAAAGTTTTATTTCAGTAATTTTGGAACACTCCTTGTCAAAATATACCTCTCTCTTTATAGGGGGCCATATTTAGGGAGAAATCTAGAAATATATCAAAATATAGACATATTATAGCAAAGCTTCAATTCACCTACTTCACCAGCACAGGACATAGATTTTCAAAAAGCCCAAGTTTCCATTATTGTCTCGAAAGATAAGATTTCAAGAGTGTTCTGTGTCCTCCAACTCTGCCTATTTTTAATTCCATGAATTTGAGTGCTAAAATGGGAAATATTTGCCTGCTGGGTTCAGCTGGAAATTCCCAATTTCTTCATGAACTCATATGTAGAAGAAAAGAATTAGAATACTACAGATCACTGCGGCTTACCCCTTAACTTAGCATATGAAACACAGACTCTACCTCTTTTTCTTTATTTTCCTCTGCAGACTAGCATAAAATTAGTAATTTAAAAATAAAAACACCACTAGGTGAATTATGTCATCTTTACTTTGGAAATAAAATGCTGCTGAAAATGTTACTTATTAGGGCAACGTATTCCACAGAGCTCTTGGGGACAACAATGCAAGTCACAAGCGTTGCCTGACTAATAAATACCTTTTTGCTTGTCACAGGCAAAGGCTAAAAAGGACTAGGCTAAACTAGAAAATAAAAGGCTGTCCATCACAAGAATAGGACAACAGTTTTCAGAGAACAGGCCAGATAACACAGTAGCCCTTTATCCTTTGAAATCTGCATACATTCCCCTCCAGGTGACTGGGAAAGGTGTGTCAGGGAGTATGAAGTCTGTCATTGGAAAGTCGTGGTAGCAGCACCTCCTGAGACCAGCATCTGATTTTAAAAAAAAAGAAGTAATTTGAGCATAATGATGGCTAATATTGCCAACCCATGGGGGTGGACCTCAACTTGATGCATCTCACTGGACCCAGATGACTGGCAGAGAGAGCAAGGTCAAGCAGATCTTCCAAACACATGTATATGTTCAAAGGCATGTATTATGTGATGATTAGCAAGGCACACATCAATCCAGAAGCTCCTTTAAGCTACCATGGCTGCTTATGGGAATGACCATTCAAAAAAATGTCCTCCAAGACTGCATGCGACAGCAACAAATCTATCTTATCCTCAGCTCTGCTGCTGTGAAGGCTCATTATCACCCTCTACAACTGCCTGAAAGGAGGCTGTAGCCAGGTGGGGGTTGGCCTTTTTTCCCAGGCAACCAATGGATGATGAGAGGACATGGCCTTAAGCTGTGCCCAGGAAGGTTCAGGTTGGACATCAGGAGAAATTTCATCACTGAAAGGTGGTTAAGCATTGGAACAAATTTCCCAAGGGGATGGTGGAGTCACCATCCTTGCAAAGTGTTCAAGAAACAAATGGATGTGGCATTTGGTGCCATGGCCTAGTTGAAAGGGTGACGTTCAACGATTCCACTTGATGATCTTGGAAGTCTTTTCCAAACTAGATGATTTCAAACAAAATTATTCTATGATTCTATGAAATGGTCTTCGGGGATATAACTTGGTCTAAGGAGGTAAAAGGCTAAGAGACTGGTTTGACAACAAGGAAAACAAATCTGGAAACATGGGGGCTGTATTAGTGAACTCTGTAGTAGCAGGAAATGTTCCCAAGCATTTGACTTTGATCACCGCATATAAATTATAGAAATATAGTCAGGAGGTGCACCATATCTTCATGATGTTATCTTGCAAGGTCTCCCAATTAGGAGGAATGAAACTTTTACTTTAAGATCTGATTCCTGCAAGGAAGAGCAGTCCTTGCATCTTTAGCCTACTGATGTGTCCTTTCCCACTCCAGCACAGAAAGTTCTACAAAAATTTTTTATTACTCAAAGCAATAAGGACTTCTTCAAGTATGCTTTAGTTGAAGCCCTCTCTCAACTGAAAAGGTGTAGGCATTTCTGACAATTTTGTTTGTCCCCACCCTACATGGGCCTACTCACTAGCTGCTGGTAAGTCTGAACCACTGTGTGTTATGTGTTTCTTAGATATAAGTCCATTCCAGAAGCAAATTCTCTCAACATGAGTCTGAGGCACTTAATCCAGACTAAAATCTCTCAAAGGGCATAAGCACACAGGCTGATTTGTCACACAGAAATGCCTTGTGAATTCTGGGATTTCAGCCAAGGACACAGCAGATTTCTCCTTGTCAGCAGAGAACAACTGCAGTAAAAGGCTTAACACCTTCTTGGAATAAGCTATCTCCTTTGGAGCTATAGGAATGAATTACTGTATACTGATCAATTGTCCTGTGGGAATATACTAGTGCCCTTAACCAAGCAGCCACAGTGGTGTGATGAGCAACCCTGTGGGGTATCCTGGACACCACTTAGAGCTGGGAGCAGTGCTCTTAAACTCAGCACTTCAAGGGTAGCTGTTAAAACAGGAACTCCTCAAAAGACATGGTGGAAAACACAAAATAGCATCTGCTGTCATGACTGCTGGGAGCATTGAACAAACCTTTAACTGGTCTTTTGTTCTATCATGAAAATGGGACTTCTTTGAGACTCAGAAGCTTCAGGCATTTCTGAGAGTTGAGTGCTCTGACAAGATGCATGAGGGCAAGATGCACAAATCAGTCTGCAAGTGGCAACGAAGGGAGACAGAGAAGCAGGAAGGACTCATTACAAGCAAGAAGTAGATGAAAACCAGGGGATCTGGGACTCATTTGCTCAAATGCTCAACTCCATGTTACTTCAGTGGTCAAACATAAGAAGAAAGCAAGATGATTTGGAGGAATGTCGAAGTAGCAAAGAAAGGCTGCCCATGAGAACCAGCACACCAAACCCAGGACCTGCTTGTGCTATCACTTGCAGTCACAGCATTGAAACAGCAAAGTTTTCCTTCCCAAATACATGATAACTGACAACTAGAAAGAGTTTGCCCCTTATTCTTAAACACACAGATGTAAAAAAAATGAAAATCCAGATGTTGCCATTTTGGTAAAGAAAAGCATTTTCTGCCTCTCCCAAGAAGACCCTATACAAGCAAGTCCCATTTCTGTCTTCTGGGAGAAAAGCGCCATCTGATTCTCTCAGTAACAAAATTATTTCTGTACAATCTATGGTCTGATTTGAGGCTCTGCCTCAGAAAATTCTGAAATCACTGATACTGGAATGATGTGGTCAAGCCCTTAATTTTTAAAACTCTGCTTCATCTCTGCATTTGTTCAAATAGCAACCTTGTATGACACAGCAGAAGGTTGAGTTCATCTATTTAAATATTGCAATTGAAAAAAAAAATTCAGGTTTGTAACATGCATCCGTGAAACTAACAGCATCTGTATTAGGAAATTGACTTGAGTTGGTATCTTTCCCAGTGGGAGGAGGGAAGAAAGAGAACCAGGTTGAATATCACCTGACCCTCCCCTACAACCAATCAAGAAACTGCAAACAGGAAACATCCTAGAACTTGGAAGACAAAAGGTAATTATAATAGGGAGAGATTTTTCAGTTTGACCTAGAAAAAGGTGAGCTTCAGCAGAGTTGTCTTTACCCTGATCTCAGCATCACAGTTTGATTTGGCAGCATCTCTTTCCCACCATCACTATCTGAATGACCTGTTTTGTTTCGGCTGAAAGGAGATAATTTTTCAGTGTAGTCTAGATAAACAAAAAAAAAATATACCATGTCCCTGTAAACTTCTCTGGTTAGAGAAGTATATCATTGGCTAGTTAAAAACCAAGTGATTCCCCTGAAAACTACACTGTTCTGCTGAGAGGAAGCTTTTGGGACACAACTGGCTCAAATGCAGCCATTTGGCTTTAGCAATTTTGTAAGCAGTGCTTTGGGAGTTCATATATTAATTCTAGATCACCTATTTTAAGATGATGATTTTTTTATTCCTATTACTTTCAACAGTAAACAGATACAGTATTACAAACAAAGGAAAACAAAAATGGCCACCATGACATTTCCATGTAGACACCATGCAAATAAAACATATTTATCTCCGGCACCTTTGTAATCAAATGGATTTTTCTTTTTCAGCTTAAAGCTGACAATGATCAGTGTGAAAGCCAAAGAATGAGAAATACCTAAAAACCTGGGTATAGTATTACAGACAATAAAGGATGTTAGGAGGCCAGGCAATCTATCTCTTTGCCTCTATGGCTGGATCTCCTCTTCTTAACCCATTCCAGACACAACAACCAGTTCAAAAAAACCTCCAATGAAAGCACTTCTGTACTTCAGCCAGGCAAATCTGTGCCTTGGTTTAAATTCATAAAAAACCTTTTTAAAGGTTGATTTCAAATTTCCCTTGTTTCAAATTTAAGCCCATCCACAACAGACATGAAGAACAGTTCACACTTTTGGGGCTTGCAGTGTGGAGCAGAAGTATGCTTTCAGGATCCCACATTCACCAGTTCAGTGTAAATTCCAGGTCAGATCTCTTTATTTTACACATTATGATATGTGATTCACTTTTAACTTTGTGGAGAACTTGAACTAGGCACTACTGCAGAAGAACTGTCATGCAATTCTCTCTTCAGAGCTGTACTCATGCTTTCCTGTTCAAAAATGATAAATGAACACTCCTACTGAAAGTCTCTGGAGAACATCTGCTGATTAAGGTGTCACTTCTCGTGATTACAAAATTGAAGTCAATAGTAGCCTTTTCTTTGCGTGGGCTTTGGATCAGACTGTAATTCTACTGGAAATGTACTGCAAACTCTTTAAGATGATAACACACCTAGCTCACAGCTAGTAAGATAAGGATTGGATAGCAGTCCTTCCCCATCTTATGTTTCACCATTACCCTTTCCTGCCTATGGACTTACTGATAGCCATTAATCCACTAAATAATGTACTTCCAGAGCAGCTCTTAAACCTTTGCTTAGCTGATGAGTGTCTTAGATCCTCAAAGGATTTCTGGCAGGAGGAAAGGCGTTCCTTTGAAACGCCAGCATTGCAGGAGAGCTTATACTGGGGTTTGCAGTCCTATCTTCACCTTTGCCTTACCTCCCTCTTCTTACCCTGCCAAGTGCAACAGGGAAGCAAAGGAATCATCTTTGGAAGGCAGACAGGATTTTTTTTGGTCCCACCAGAACAAAACTGACCACGCTTCCTTCCTATTCAGCTTTCTTTGCAGATCACAACAGCAGAGCAAGAGATATATGTGCCTCCTCCCTCAAGCTCAGGCAGCCCCAGGGCTTCTCGGGGTTATTACTTTACACCAACCACATATTTCTATAAAAATGAAGAGAAATATCTTCACACTTCCTCTTTCAGCCAGTACTCTCAGCACTAAAGGTACTGACTATGCCCAGAATGAGCTTTGCTTCTCATCATGGAAATTAATTGTAACATCAGTCCTAGCTACGTGTCAGTCTCAGATTGGAGCGGACAACTGGCACCTTTGAGCATTTTCCTGTAAGGAAGTAGCTTTATATCCACCCAAAGCCTTATTTAAGAAAGAATCTGAATTATCCCTCTTCCAATTTTCCCCCGAACAAAGGACATGGACTAGACTATGTAAATGTCAAAGCAGTTACCACCTATACAGGAGCAAGATTTCATAAATCACCCTGACTGAGGTTCATGGGAGCAGAGCCAGTCATGAGCCAGTTCCCACCTGGAGGCTGCCCAAGTGTATTAGACATGGTATAGTTTCTTGGCAAGAGCTGGAGGAAAATTCTGACATTGAGAAAGTCACATAATGGATTCTGCTGGTTCTAAAGTACCTGTGACAGTGTCTGGCAAACAGCTTTGGTGTGACATATAAGATTCACACAGCATGTTCCAGGTCCAAGACACAGTCTGTGAAAATGCCTCCCACCACAACTTTTAATGCTCATCAGAGATGGCACTTCTTGCTGATTCTCATTAAAAACACACCTTCTTTACTACTCTGACACCACCTAACACACTTCTGAACTGGGGCAGCAATCCCACTTGGAACCAGCTGCCCTTGTGAGGCTGCACACCCTAACAAGAAATTTGTTTGCAGATCATGAACTTAAAACAATGAAGACCAGAAGCCACTGGGCCTGCAAGACCTATGGCAGTTGCTAGAAATTCTAGCACAAGAGGTGCAGGAGCATGCATTCCAGACATACATTGTTCCCAAGAAGGTGAGGTTTCAGATATGTAAATACATATAGGGAAATACCCTTGTATAGCTAAAATATATATAAAACATCATTTTCCTATTTTATACCAAAATCCTCTGTTCTGCAAGTGGCAAAATCAAAAGTAGACACTTCTGCCCTTTCCTGGCATAACTAGACCACATGAAACCTAGGCACAGAGAAATGTCAGTTTAACACAGTCAGAAACTGAAGCTTTTTCTTGTCTGCAGCATTTACATAGTTAACAAGTGTTAGCCTGTCAAAAACAACTAAGGATTGGAGGGAGTGATATCAGACCTTCTCCATTTATCATCTTTCACATTAGGTTGTTGTCAAGTTATCCATAGTTAATCAGGAGACAAACCAAGACAATAAACCAACAACAGGAAACTCAATCTAAGAAGTGTGTTTCTATTCAGCGGTTCTGACACAATGAATAGAAAGACAAAGGGAGACGTCAACTTCTGTTTTATTTATGCAGCCATAGAACAACAGAGTATTTAATTTCTCTCTTTTCAGGCTGAAGTTTCCTACTAAATGAAATGTCCTCTTTCCTTACAAATGCAGTTGGCTCCTGTTATTAACAACTCCCCTTGCTGGAGAAACAGATGAAGCTGTATTGCCAGGTCATTCATTAGCAAGAAAGCAAACTCATTATGTACGTTGGCTATCTTCTACAGGTTTTGGAGCCTACACAGACAGTGACACAGGATGTATAAACAGATTAGTACACAGGTACTGCTGTTAAACTTCTAATTTTTACAATAGAAGTATACTTACATTGCCCATTCCAACTTCTCATTCTTGATTGAATTGTAGAGGGCCTACAAAGGGAGAGAAATGAGATGGAATTATTGTTTGACCCCTCCTACACATACATTAATATGCTGAGGAAAGATACCTAGCTAATATCAGCAAGCAAGTGGTCTCTGATCAAGAAAGTCCCACATCTGCTAACAGTAATGTGAGACTCTTCAGCAGAAATTCCACCTAAGAAAAAAATACTGAATGTGTGTTTTGAGATTACAGTCATTTTCTCAAGTAATTTTTTGGGGTTTGTGGTTTGTGCCTTTTTAAGAACATAGAATCATGAAATAGCCATGGAAGGGACCTTAAAGACCACTTTGTTCCAACACTCCTGCCATGGGTGGAAACACCTTTCACTAGGCCAGGTTGTTCAGAGCCCCATCCAACCTGGCACTGAACGCTTCCAGGGATGGGTATTTACAGCTTCTGTGGGCAACCTGTTCCAGTGCTCACCACCCTCACAGTAAAGAATTTCTTCCTAACATATACTCTAAACCTATTCTCTTTCAGTTTGAAGCCATTGCCCCTTGTCCTTTCCTTATATGCACTTGTAAAAACTACTTGTAGGCTGCCTTCAGGGACTGGAAGGCCACAATTAGATCACCTTTACGCCTTCTCTTTTCTAGGCTGAAAAAAGCCAGTTTTTTCAACCTGTCTTCATAGGAAATGTGGTCCATCCATCTAATCACCTTGGTGTCCCTGTTCTGGACTTGCTCCAACAGTTCCATGTCCTCCCTGTGCTGGGACCCCAGAACTGGATGCAGGGTTCCAGGTGGGCTCTCACCAGAGCAGGGCACAGGGGCAGAATCCCCTCCCTGGCCCTGCTGCCCACGCTGCTTTGGATGCAGCCCAGGACACGTTTGGCTTTCTGGGCTGGGAGTGCCCATGGCTGGGTCATGTCCAGCCTCTCACCCACCACCACACCCAAGTCCTTCTGGGCAGGGCTGCTCTCCATCTGTTCATCCCCAGCCTGTGCTGATACCAAGGGTTGCTCTGACCCAGGCACAGCACCGTGAACTTGGTCTCGTTAAAATTCTTGAGATTCCCATGCACCCACTTTTCTATCTTGTCCAGGTCGCTCTGGATGCCATCTCATCCTTCAGCTGGGTGTCACCTGCAGATTTCCCGAGGGCGCATCTGATCCCTGCATCCATGCCATTAATGAGACATTAAATAGTACTGACCCCTGTATGAACCCCTGAGGGACACCACTTGTCACTGATGTCTATCAGGATACTGTGCAATTGACTACTCCCTTCTGGATGTGACCATCAACCACTTTCTTATCTGTCTAATAGTCCATCCATAAAATCCATCTCTCTGCAATTAAGAGAGAGGCATGTTGTGAGGAACTCTGTCTAAGGCTTTACAGAGGTTCAGATAAATGACATGTGTAGCCTTTCCCTTGTCCACTAACACGGTCAGTCCATCATTCAAGGCCACTGAGTTGGACAGGCAGGACTTGCCCTTGGTGAAGCTGTGCTGGCTGTCTTGAATCACCTCCCTGTTCTCCACATGCAAGAGCACAGCTTCTAGGAGGTTCTGCTCCATGATATTCCCAGGCAGGTGGTGAGGCCGGGAGGTCCCTAGTTGCCAGGGTTCTCCTTTCCACCCTTTCAAAAGATGGGTACCATGTTTCCCTTCTTCCAGTCAGCTGGGACTTCACCAATACAATGGTGAATTCATGACTACAGTGACTTTACAAATACCATGGAGAGTGGCTTGACAACTACATCAACCAACTCCCTCAGGACTCTGGGATACATCTCACTGGTTCTAATAGACTTAGGCACATTCTAGCTCCTCAGGTGGTAATGAACCTGAACTTTACTTAGTTCAAAAGTATGTGTGTGTGTGCAAAAGCCACAAGACTATGGCCTTGAAATTCGAGGTTCAGTCTAATTCCTGACAATCAATGAGACCTTTCAGTCAATGACTTTAATGGGGACTTTAAGATTTCACCGTATGGGCCAACATGTGAAAATTTGTCAGAATAGCTATCCAAAGTCCCTGAGCCTCAAAGACACCTGAATGCTTTCCCAGTCACACACCTAAACACAAACATGTTCCGTTTCTAAGAGCAAAACAGAAATGAATGTTGAGCAACTTTTGTGCTTGAAGATCACTGTCTTGGACTGCTGTCCACTTAACACCGTTCCTCTTTCAATTCACAGGAAAGGTGGCCAGTAGGTTTGGCACCAAAGGTAACAGTTCTGGTTTTGATACAAGCCTGCAAAGAAAAGGGTCTGAAACCTGACTTAAGACTGGGTGAGTATCAGACAGCTGGGATGTTTTTGGTTTTTTTTGAGAGAAAGTACATATATCAGTTGGATAAATATGTCTTATTTCAGCCCTCCACGAGCTGATGTATACAACGGATAAACCCCTGGTATTACCAAACTAATGGAGTTCTTCAAATAGGTCACTTAACTCAAGTGAAGTATTTTGGTATGGAATGTCCCTGATTCTCACATGTATAATCTGCATTTGTAATTCACCTTATATACATAGCTAGATTTACTCCCTCTGGCACATAACTCCTACACAGCCTCAAAATATGCTAACGTGTAGAAGAACTGTTGATGCACATGATTAGCAAAAAGTAGCACATCAAGTATGAACAAGGCTGAAAATCACATACTATAATAGCTATGACATGATGCTCAACCAAAACAGTAACATTTAGATAGCCTTAATGCTGACCCAAACCAAAAATAATTTGGAAACTGAAGAGTTGAAATCAGTCTTGTGCATATGCCACAGCTGAATTCACATGAGCAATATCATGAGCATATCCCCCTCTTCATCCTGTCATCCACTGGCTCCTTTTTGAATCTGGAAGTCTTATTTGAAGATCCTTAATATTCAGCTCTGTGGAAATCTGTCTTAACTGAACCATACACAAGCAGGTCAAACATTATGGTATAATTCACCTCATGCTGACGCTATACAGGCAGCAACTCTTGGTCACAATGTTCCAAGAAAGTAGGTTTCTTAGAGCAATACAACAGATATGAACACAAAGAATACTCATGCCTCATCCTACTGACACTGAGCTAGCAAAGAGAGGTCCTCACCACTAACTTGAGCTTCACTGTGCCATTCAGAGAAATATGATGAAGTATTTTCAAGTCTGGAGTTTTCACTGTTTCTACAAAACCTATCTTCTCTGAAGATGTATAAGGCGCTCTGAACGAAAGGCAAACAACCAAAGGTGAACAGATGGCATTTCTGGCAATTTGTAGGCACTTGCTTAATTTTCAGGTGAAAGCTATCAAGAGATTTTAAGAAGACTCTGCAGAAAGAAAGCAAAAGAAAGAGTTAATATTTCTCCTGCCAGTTCAGCAGAATTAGATACAACTCCATTTTTGTACACAAACCAATGCTGATACTGGTTCCTGCAGTCACCGAGCATTTCTTACATGATTTGTCCAAAGCCCCTGTCTTATTCTTTGACTTGTTCTTTTCTTCCTGCTATGACTAAAATATTCTCTTACATTTTGAGCCGGAAAATTACTCCAAATACAAAGCGAAGAGGCTGCATACTTCCTCCAGATGCTTCCCCAGTTTTTCAGAAGTAATATTTTTCTCCTCATCTAGCTCAATGTGTTTCAGAAACAGCAAAAATCTGGCTTGAGGAAACACATTTGTCACCCTCTGGCCCAAATGCCGACAAGATTGGGTCAAAACCTCTGAAAATTAACACCTGCCCTGTGCAGGTTTTTATGAGATTTCACTGCTAAGCACGTCTCTAGGGATCATGGCAGCCAAAGAGCAGAACACACAAAAGCAGCAGTCCAGATTGGTGCAGGGATAACAAATGCCACAGGCTTTTGCCTTGTGAAAAGAGACCTATGTTTGTCCCAACCTTTACTAATGAGCCAGACACCATCTTCCTTCTTTAGGGAGTAACAGACACCAACCCAGTCAGATGGCACACATCTGACCAAGGACATGGTGCCCCCCACAGACCACCAAACAGAGCCTGTCAAAAAGTTTCTGGTATTTACAAAACAGAAAGAAAACTGTAGAGAGTATGCACAGCCTGGACAGCTGTGTTCTGTGAACCAGTGCATGTTCTGTGTGTCTACCAGGCACGTTCACTGAAACCTCAGCAAGCAGACCTCTCCAGGGATGCAAATACATGAGTTCTCATGCCTGCCCCCCAACCTACCTCTCTGGCAGAGACTGCTGGCGAGGCGCGCACTTGCTGCTGCACTCACCAGCCTTTCAGAGCTGCTGTACGTCACTTCTCCAAAACAATTTCTACTTTAACATTTTCCTGATGTCTACCTAGCTCTCATATGTTCCAGAGAAGCGAAATTTCTTCCTGCCATGTTTTGCAACCAGAACCATACATGTACAGCATAGCACCTGCTCCCTGATTTACCTTGTGGCTATTCCCCAAGGCCCTGATTCAGATAGTAGCTCTTTTCAATAGACATTCTTCCAGAGTATGACTAAATCAAACAAACTTGGAGACAAGCACTTAAATGCTTCACTAAATTGCAACAAAGCTCATCAGAGAGTATGGCATGGTCATGACTCTCACGGTACTTAGCTAGCTGCAAGGACAGGTTTTATTAACTCATGTTTTCTCTCTGGGAAATAAAAAAAAAAAAAAAGAAAAAAAAAGGAAAAAGGTTTCATTTAAAGCACTCTTACAGATTGACAACAATCACCACTTCCTACCTGCTAGCCTGGGAAGTGTTTGGCAAATTTGCTATGTAAGCCAGAAAACAGGAGGTTGAACCACAGCACTGAATGACAGAATGAATATTGCATAGGTGTCATCTTCCAAGCTGGACTGATACTAGTCAGAAAGTGGAAAGACCTTCTATCTCTTTTGTCACCCAAGGCTACTCTGAACGGGATCCAAACCCCCGGATACCAACTACTCAGCAGTGGCTGACTTCAATGTTTTGACTTTTTATCCCTGCTCCTTACAGCTTACAGCTTACAGCTTTCCCCTTTCTGGTAAGTGTTGATCTCTAGGTACATCACACCTCAGGCTCTGCATGGCTATAAACTCCTTGGAGAAACAAGAGCGATTTTGAAGGCAGAATAAAAGAAATTGACTGCTGCATAAAGCAGAACAGTAGGCAAAATCCTAGGCACCTTCTTTGTTTTAACTCCAATGCTGTTTCCTACAGCTCCAATCTGATCCTTAGAAGACTGAAGTGTAAAAAAATGAGATTTGTTATGTGTTTGTGGGATTTGCATGTTATTTGTTCATAAACTAGGCAAGAAACACTTTCCTTTTGAAGTGGAAGTCTGTAACTCTAAAAACTGCTGAATTCCACCCCCATTTCCCCTTTAGTAAGCAAGTAAGTCCACAAAAACCCCAGATTTTCACAAGCTCTCACTAGTTGGTACTTTTATTCCAACTGGAAAGAAAAGCAAAACTATGGAGAGCATGCTCCTGAAAACTCTGGTTTATTTTACACAGCTACCAAGGGAAAAAAAAAGTCATTCACCACCCTCACCTTCCTCAAAATCTTGTCACATGCACGAACCACTGGACCCATTTAAACAGGCTGCTCTTGTCACCTGCTGGCTGCCAGTGATGCTGTGAGTCAGCCTCTGCATGCAGAAGCAGTGCACAAAAGAAAGGCATAACCAGTGTGTACGCAGGACAAAGGCATAGCAAATTATTCAGATACTGAGAGTGGTAAATCATCTAAGTTACAAGTAGACACAGGGCCCCCAAAGCCTGGCCAGCAGGGTGCAAGACGCTTGAAGAGATCCCAGAGCCCTGTACAATTCCTCCCCTCAAAAAGCAACAAAGGGCTGGCTCTTGAAGAAAGCTACTGACTTTCTGTTTGCACTAGCCCATGCAGAAAAGCCTGCTAAGAGCAGGCTTTCCCCAAGAGGGAAAGGAATATACCACACATTTTTTACACCTGCTCCACACACAGAAGAGGAGCCGGAAACACCTGCTGTGAGCTGGTAAATAGGCAAAACCAAAACTAAGTTCATAGAGACAGCAGGGATGACCCAGATTGTCTTTTCCAGTTCTTGTCTCCCACGGTCTTTGCTTGCATCCAGCTCCTTCCTGATTTTTGGAGTCATTGCTGGAGGAATGATCATCTGATCATTGCAGAGAATAGCCTAGGTGGCTTTTGATGGCCCCAGAACAGGGATGGACATGTGCTCTGAGCCAGACCCTTGCCACACTTCCCTGCTGCCACTTCCAGAAGCAGCCCTGCCTGGATACACTTCTTCACCTCCAACTGATAATGGCATGGTTGACTTCAACCAGCAAGGAAGCCCCAGAAACACCTGAGGGCAAAGACATGCTCAGTCTTTGCAGTCACAGCACCTCCCCCAGTCACTCAGCACCTGTCCATCGGATTTGTCCTTTGGAGCTGAGCAGTCAGACAGGCATCAGCTCTGGCTGCTGCCATATATGCTTTACTGGAGGGAGAAAAAACAACTGAAGTAGGAAAACTTTACAAAAATAAAACAGGTTATAGAGGCAACAGATACCAGACATCACAAATGTCTGCATGGAATCCTAATAGCTGTGATTGTGCTCATCCTTTGGACCAGGGCACAGCTCTGTATTGTTGCCTTCTGCCAAGTTTGGATGCGGAGCTATATTGGTTGCTATATACCACTCATAGCTTGCTGTTTAGATCACTATCTGAAGGCTGGCCCTCACTCGGAATACAGATCTATACTACTCCACCACCTGCTATTTGCCACCCTCCCTCAAAACCCAGATCTTGACATTTTCTCCTGTCCTCATGCATGGATCTGTAACACCTGGCAAAGGGAGGATAAGGGTTCTGATCACTGAGTGCCTATAGCTCGTTGCCAGATTCAAAGCCCACACACCCTCGATTTCTCATGCATTTTCCCCCCTTCTGATGGCGATGCAGCAAGGATGCCAGAATAGTACCTCAAGAAGCCTGTGCATTAGTGCATGGCATCACATGTCTGCTGATATTGCTCTCAATTTTAAATTCCACTGGTTTGTACAACAAACGTTCTCCTAACAAGCCAGCATACATTATTCATAAAACAGCACAGAGCTGTTCAGCAGCATATGGAACTGATGAATGCTGTTTTGGTGTAGGAGGAGATAGGGTTGATAGGAATGTTTTAGAGGGAAGGAAAGGAGATCATTTCACCCAGGGAATTTCAAGTGCGTCACCAACTGGAGGAGAACATTTCGAAGAGAAACTCCTCTGTTAAAAATCTGGTTTGTATGGAGAAGGAGGGGGAGGGGGAGAAAAAAAAAGGAAAGAAAGATTGTGCCAGATATATCATCATAACACAGAAAAGGATGGTTAGCTGTGGCTCCTGAGACTCAAGAAATGCCACACAAGAAATGCATCCTCTGTATTAATACACACAGCTTGCTTGAAAAGATTTTTTTCTGTACTTGCTGAAGTGTTTCATCGGTGTTATTGTAAAGGCAGCATACTGAATTATTACAGAAAAATAGAGAAAAGGCTAGAGAAGTACTTCTTGATAGTGGAGCACCTCCACAGCCTATTTCAAACTGTTTTATTGGCCCTGTACATTTGCAGGCAGGACAGGCGCAAGTACTTGGCAATTCAGTTCCTGGCTGCAGGAAAAGAGTCTGTCAGAAAAAGAGACTATAGAGCATGCTGGGTCACACGGATGACCCTAAGATCCTTTGACTTACCTTGCATGTAGTCTGGACTTGAGCCTGCCCTCTACAGAACAATGGTACAGAATTCACAGCATCCTTTTCACAGGTTCTTCTGCTGGTCTAAAGCTGTGATACCTGCCTATAATACACACTCAGGATGCATCCCCCTAGTGAAGCCTGTCCACACAGAGGCACTACCTGATGTGTGCCAAGGAGATAAAAGATACTTGGGCTACCTAGCTTCTCTGACAATGGCAGCAGGCAGACCTCACCTGCAGGCACCATGTTGGCACTTTGTTCATATTAACTAAAGCATGAGGATACATAATACTCTCTAGCTTACCAAAATAGGCTGAGTCATATAAGTGAAAAGTAAAAGAGGAGTATGTTTCTGAGGCACAAATGGTTTAAATCTATCTCCTGCCCAAAGTCAGCTGAAGCAGTCACAGAAACAGGTCTTGAGCATTGTAATCACTTTATATGAGGAGCAGATAAAATACAAGGCAGTCCAGACACAAAGAGGGAGACACACCCATAGAAATATGAAGTCTACAAACCAAACCTTACTTAAGACTGAGGAGATCTACATGGCATCAGTGTCCAGAAAAGCCCAGCCTAGAACTGAAGACATTTCTTGAGAAGTGATGCACAAACACACATGCACAGTTACACTAATAAAAAGAGCTCCTTTGCCACACTACAGATTAACAACCTCCAGGTTCTTCCACCAACACAACAGTATCAAAGAGCCAAAGCTCAATTATAAATCGGTTCTCTAAATCAGCAACTTCTTAGCAAAAAAATGGGCAAAGATCAGAAGAGGGAACAGACAGATGGAAAGAACAGGACTGTCCAAAATCATGACACCAATCACTTGCAGAGCCACTTGTCATCTTATCAAGAAGCAAGCACCACTGAAGGGAATGCAGGGATCTTCTCAGCCCTGCATAACACAGCTTTTACGCATCTCAGATGCCCTACAGATACAAAAACCTTTGCTTGAAATAAGGAAACAGTACAACAAACTGAAACAAGGCTGCAGTGTTCTTCCCAGCACATTGAGATAGGCAGAAAAGAAGTGAATATCTCTCAAATAACAACCTACAGCACTTAGAAGGAAGAAAGTGAATTCCACATAGGAATGAACACAGAGCTTTCATTACTGCAGTAGTTAACTGTGTCAGACACCATCCTTGGGAGAAAGTCCCTGCCCTGAAGACGCTACACCATGTATACACAGTAGACACAAAGCCTGGGTGAGGAAGATATAGAGATTAAGTAATTCATCCAGTGTCAAAAGACTTGAGTTTTTACCATATGCAGGAGAGTTTTCATGCATAAATCCTCCCACCAAATATTGTGCAATTATTCCCATGCTTAGGGTGAAAGTGATCATGAGAGCAGGGTCCTAGAGCACCTGCAAGATGTAGCCTTTACTTTGATATTTGTTGGAAAAGCACATACTGCATCAGCAACAGCCTGAAAATGATGGCCATGATATTTCTCTGCCCTAACTCAGCAATACACTATTTCTTAGATATAGTTCATAAGGTCCTGAAAACAGAGGCTCACTTAATTGAACTGAAAAAAATACTTGACATTTATTTCTGGTTGCAGTACCCTGCGATTTAAGTTACACAGCTCAGGCTCTGAAATGCCATACAACCTGTAAGCTAGCAGAGAGTGTTTTGCTAGCAATTACTGTGCAGCGCTGGGGTCTTTTCACCATGGCAGAGGAGGTTTCTCACAGAACAGATAGGAGATTTAGGGAAGGGACACCACAGGAAGATCGATGCATGGTGCCTGCTTTGTATGCACATGGACCCAAGACATAGTTAAATGCTTGGCTGATGTTTTGAAATATTTCACCCTGATTCAGCACACCTTTGCAAATGGTTGTATCTTTTAATCCCAAGGTCAGAATCAACTGGCAATAAGAATGAAATCAGAGGCATATTTTTGTCACTGCATAAAGTTCATCCAATCCTTGGAGATATGGAGCACCTTTGAGAGGGAGACAGCTCTTAAAGCACTTGTCAGGAGTTCCTGAATGCCTCTCCATTATTGTGTGGGAGAGAGAGATGAGGGGAAAAAAAGAGATGTTGCATGGCATGGGGGTTGTTTGCTTAGGAACTGAATAACTGGGCTGGGCTGGTTCAGGAGATGCTGCACACAGTCACTGTAGCAGCTGAGAATAGCCTGTGCTACCAACCATTACTATACACTAATGTATTCCTATAAATGCACAAGCAATGCCTTTGTAATAAATATTTGACAGCAGTATTTAATCATGCATGCAACTGAGACAATATTTTCACCTAGCACCCACACCTACTAAACCACAGAGCTGTAGATAAGGACTAAAAATTATTTTTCTATAGAAAACAATTCCCATTAAACAAATAATCCCAAGGACATCACCTGCCAACTCTGGCACATTTCCCAAGAGTAGAGCTCCAACTAGCACTGTCACTAGCAAGTTTTCCCTGTTTACTACTGCACCAAGCTCAGTGACAGGGCATTCAACTAAGACCTGATCATTATAACACCAGAGCTCTTTCACCTTCAGGTCTCTCCTCAAATGCAGAGATTTTTTTTCATGACCTGACAGCAGTTCTGTGACCACTGCAGATCATCCAGAGCTCTTAACTCCTGCAAAGCATAACCTTTTCCCAACATCAACCCCAAGCCTAAAGAAGCAAAACACTACTAATATTTAGTCATTTACCTTGCTTTCTTTAGTAGAAAACTCAGAAGAGTTGGAGATTTTCATAGATTTTGACCGATGGGACTGCCGCCAGAGAGACTCTTCTCGGGAGTATTTCACCGAACCTGTGGCTCTCACCCGGACTTTGCTGGTGCTCTGAACACTGTTAACTCCAATCATTTCCAGAAGTGAGTGGATGGGATGGGAAAGAAGAAAGCTAATGAAACTTCCCAATCCCCTGCAGAGGAACTGGAAAATGTTATGACTGGAGAGCCCAGGCTCAAGCAATCAGTGTTTGCTTAAAGCACACTAGGCTGTTTTCTCCAGCATCTTCAGGCACAGTGTTTGGAGCCAGCCTGATTGTTCCAGGCATTGCTCACGTCACTGGATGGGAGAAAAAAAAAGAAAAAGAAAAGGAAGACGCTGATAGAAACTCCTCCCCTGCTCTGCTCTACTCCCCTCTCCAGCATCAACTCCCCCTTCACACACACACCAACAGTGAGAGGGAGAGAGGTGGAGAGAAAGATGCTGGAACAAATGCCAGCAGATCAAGCAAGATATTAATTTTCAGTTCACGCAGCCACACTTCCCTGCCTGCAATAGCCTGCCATGCTCATTACTGCCTGCAATAACAAAAACACTGTAAAAAGAGTCTTCAATCACCTGCCAGAACTACAGGCTTCTGGATGTGAGAAATACTGATGGATTCCCAGAGCACTGGAGAAATGAGTGAAAACCTACAGCACCATAACAAAGTACCGGCAAGCCCCAGAGAGACAAATCAGCAAATTTCCACAACTCAGTATTTGCACTCACTAGCCAGAGTCCTTGGGGTGCCTTCCCAAAGTGCAAGAGAGAGCAAGACCACTTTAACACTCTTAAAGGGGCTTAGGGGAAAAGAGATGATTTTCCCAAGGTGATCAGTGCAAACCAGCGGCAGAGTTGTGAACAAGCACCTAGGGACTCATATCCCCACTCGGCAGCCAGGAGAGCTGTAGCCATACCCCTACACAAGCAAACCACATGCTCCAGTGGCTGACCCCACAAATGATGCAGCTCCCAAGTGGCACTCTGTTTCTCCCTCGCGGCAAACCCATATAGCCTAGTGATGGGAGGGCCACTACCACTGCCCGAGGCACCACTCCAACCCACACAAGCCTGGCTCCAGAGGCTAGGCATGCTCTCTGTGCCTGGAACCACCTGCCTTCATGCAGGCGACAAGGGGAGGCCGACGCCAAAAGGAGCTAGTACTCTTACTGAGGGGTGGATGCACTAAATACAGGAATAGAGAGATGTTTACCTCAATGTTGCAAAAGCACCATCATTTCTGGCTCCTGGAGACCCAGAGTGCAGCAGACTGTGCATTGCCATGGCAACGTGCTCCAATGTGAGAGAGAGAGAGAGATTGCTCTGCTCTACTCTGCTCAGCACAAGATCGTGACAGCTGCCGACACACACTGGACAGGTGGAGCAGCTTGTGTAAGCAGCAAGGGAAAAGTGGACAATGGGGACATTGTGCCAAACCCAGAAAAGGCAAACAGTTTGTGCAGAAGGTGCATGAGGAGCTGGAAGACTCTGCAGCAAGGCTAACAGCAGGTTCAGCAACCTGCCCCATACCACCATATCACAGGGAAGGCAAGGACAGCAGCAGTGATGTTGGGCTGTGGAGGACACGAGGGCTCTCATCCCACTCACACCGACACACACAGAGAGCAAGTCTGCACACAGACAGCAATGACGCGGCGCTGCCCTGGCATGCTCATGTGAATATCCCATGCTGATATACTTCAGACAGCCAAAAGCTGGGTGAAGAGGCTCCAGTCTCTATTCACATCTGAATCCTGTCCCATGTCTGCCAAGCCATGTGAAAGCAAAGTGAGAGTTTGCCTACCCCATGTCATGCGCCCAACAGCACCCAGGGGTAAATAAGATGCATATGAATTGAGTGGACTTTCCCCTGGTTACATCTTCCCAGTCTCCTGCAATCAGGAATTTACATCCTTACAGGACAAATGGCTAGACAGCCACACGATGGTCCTGGGTGCATTTTTGCTTATAAAAGATACTGCTGTCTCCCCAGCATGCAGCAGCCTTTCTGATAGCATTAACCCTTTGCTAATATTGTTCCCAATGACGCTACAAGGTGCATATCCTTCCCACAGACTGTAAAAGGTGTGGACCCTGCTGAAGGACAACGATCAGTGCAACAGAGAACAGGTTATCTAAATATCAACACAAAAACTGTTCCTGGGGTGGGAAACTTCTCATTCCTCACAGATTCTGCCTCCATCTTGCTTGAGGCACAGATACCTTCCCCTCTGGCCAACAAGAAAAATACATTTTCATTTCCACCAGTCAGATCTAGCAAGCCCATCCCTACCTCACAAATTACGATCAAATCCCAAATGTGCCCCTTTTTTACATAAATCTGTCATTGCTAGAGGATAACTGAAAGGAACCATTTTCTCTGGCAATAATCATGCTCTGAGTTACTTCTGCCACTTCGCTAAAAAGGTTTTATATTACTTAACCCATGTGAAATTATCCACTGCTTGTGCAAAAGCTTTTCAAAGAAAATCTCTTCTTAGAGGAAATTTGCACTGCAGACAAACCGCTCCAGATGAGCTAAGCAGCAGGTCCTGACAGGTGCTACGTAAATGGCCACTAATCAGTCTCTACCCTAGCAGCCCCCTGCCTAGCAGATTATTCTTGCTCTCAGATTTACAGGGCCAACTCCAAGCACTCTCAACATATCTGAAATAATTATACTCCCTAAACAGCACACACAGACCTAGGCCAGTGTCAATTACACTGAGTAATTTTATTATTAAATACAAGCTAGACTGAATCAAAGCAATATTTCTCTTCTCTTGTGTTGCCCACAGCACCATCACTGCTGCCTAACTGCAGCAGTTCATCTAGCATTCTCTGAGCTGAAGTTAGCAGATCCTCAGGTAGGATAGCAACCTTACTTCAGAAAGGAACAAGTCTGTTCCTGCAGCAGTCCAAAACTCTGAGGATGTTCTTTCTTCTTCTTTCTTCAGTGTTTTCTGAGAAAACACTTCTTAGCTCACACTCTCCCAAAGAGAGACTCCTGAGAGAACATATTTTAAGCCTTAAATATCTTCAGATTGGGGATTCAGTCTAGATTTCATCAGTGTCCCTGATTTTCATCTGCAAGTGATAATAGAATCTTGTACTCCTGACTGAGCCAGTATTCTGTGTACACACTGACTGTTATTCTGGGGAAAGGCCATGCTTTGACATTAGAGAAGACCCACCATTTTAGAAATTAGTATGCACACAGGATTGATTTATGTCTGTAACTGAGCAACAGGAATTTCTGAGGGAAAAGTGTTTTGTTAACATAAATAGAGGGATAGAAGGGACATTTTTAAAGAGGGGCTGAAATAGCTGTGCAGTATCAGAAAAATCAGAGCTGACCACACCCAGGGGACCCTCCAAGTGCGCCAAGAATTCAGAATCTTCCTCTTGTTCAGAGGTCAAGCAAAGAGGTAGTAGGAAAAGGGTAGAATGTAAATATTCGTTTAGTCAGTGACACTACTGGGGTGACCAAAAGGACTGTGACCCTCCATAGGGACCTTCCCTATCAGTTCCTCTAAGGAACTGTCATGGGTTGAGCGCTGGCGCAATGCCAGTGCACCCATGAGTATATATTCTTCCCAACAATTGCTGTGAGATGTGACCAGGAACAGAGCAGAGCAGGCCCAAACTTAAGGATAGAAAGAAAAAAACTTTATTAAAATACAAAAGCACAAGAAACACGCACAAAAAGCAGAATGAAAACCTCCCAACACATTTCTCCTCCTCCCCCAGTTTCCGCCCTTCCACAATCAGACAGCACCTCGGGTTACCAATCAAGTCATCATCACCCAAAAAAACCAATTCTCCATTCATCAAGGGAGAGAGGAGTCTCTCTTGCACCATAGACCCCC
>VXBC01011428.1:264542-292480 GCA_013399945.1 Ploceus nigricollis
GCCTTGCTCTATTCCCTCAGCCCCCTCTCTTCTCCGGGGCACCGGCCCACCTCAGCCTGGCCGCATGGCTTCCCCCCTCCCCCACCCAGCCCGTGGCTGAGCAGGAAAGGGCTCTGCTCTCTCTTCTGCTGCCCGGAAACAAAGAGAAAGTCTCTCGAGAGTTCTTGCTTTTAACCCCCTTGTGTTCTCAGAGGCGTATCCATATCCCCAGTGGTCACTAAAAGTGTCAGTATCCAAGCTTGAACACTGATTGGTTTGACCACAACTTCCCGAAAAAACTCACTTCCCCGTCAAACTATGATAGGAACAAACCATAAACCAGCAGGAAAATTTAAAACTTTGGGTAAAAACAAATGCAGGAGCAGAAAACCAGAGTTTCTATTATTCCTTCCATCTCATCCTTTTAAAACTATACAAAAGCTTTTCTCTTGTCACAAGACACTATGTCAGACCCCATCACCCATAGAGGAAATGGGCAGCTGTTCCAACTTACCCTGAAATAAGCTCCTTCCCATCTGTTCCTCCCACCAGTCAAGTTTCCCTGGGAGGCAAAACATACTCAGTCCTTGCTTGGTCTTCCTAGTGTCATTCAGCAAATCAACAACACAAGAAGAAAAACTGCAGAATTCAAAGTAAAATTCAATACTGGCTTTTGGGGTACAAACCTAAGGACCACATTACTGTATCTAAAGAACTCCAAAGTCCTCAAACAGAGTCACAAGAATCCATTAGAATCATTTATGTCTGATGTCAATAACAAACAACACAAGCTGACAAAATGCATAAACACATGCATATCAATTACTTAAAATAAACCCTCAAAAGCCAGTAACATATTTGGGTAGCACAGAAAGGCAGAACTACTTAATACTGCCACTAAATGCTGTTTGTTAAATAAACAACATTAAATCTTTCCTTCATCCTTCATCTTTCCTTCTTTCATGTTTTTTTTCCTTCTCCCCACAACAGGAAGGAAGGGGAAAGTCAATTCTGATGGATAAGCTACACAATGGCTACAATTACACAATGGCTTACACAATGGCTACAGAACTAGAGCTTAAAACTGATCAACAGTAAAATTCCTGTAATATTAAGATAACAATTTCTGAGGTCTGCTGACTAGGGAGAGCTGACAATCAAGATTAAATGTCTCCTGTGAACAGCAGAAATACTAGAGCAACCACTTAATTTCTACATTCACAAGCAACCAGATCAGCAGGAATCCTAGCAGGGTAACAGCTGGAAAGATGGGAGAATGATGGATGACTGCATGAGGGCAACTGAACTATCTCTGGTTTAAGTTACATGAGAAGAAAGCTAAAAGAGCATCCACAGCTAGCAGCTCACAGTCACAGCACAAGTCTTTACAACTGACTTTTTACATCAATAAGCACCTAGAAGTGAGCAGAATGACAAAACCACAACGACTGGTGGAAGATCAAATGAATCCTGGTATCACTGGATCTCTGGGATCCACAGTGCATCTTGTGCCAAAAGAAACCACTCCTAAGGTAAGTGTCCTGCTGAGAATGACAGGAGATCACAGCTTTAATGAAAACAAGCCATTGGATAATAACAGGGATGCAAAGAAATCATGCACCCTGTTATCCTGATCAGCACTGCAAGTGAAGAGATGCCTTCAGCCATCTTCATGTTCCTTCCAGCAGAACTGAAAACAGCTGTTTCACAGACTAGCTGTTGTACTTCCTGGCAAAGCACATACATCCAAGGGGAAAAGTTCCTCTTCTTGAATTCCTCCTTTTAGGAATTATCATCTGCTGTCAACAGAGCTCACAGAAATTAAGTGAGCCATACAGTAGGCAGACTAACACAGACCACCAAGTTCCTTAACTTAAAACTGACAAATGTAGCTACAGAAAACAGCAGCACTTCAAAAAAATCCATAAAAGCATCAAAACCCTAAAATTCTGCATAGGTGTGACAGAAACCCACAGGAAAATGATTAAACAAATAATGTAAAGTCTACAAACTATCTCAGATCAGCTGCAAACAATCTCTGCCTCTGTCCCTGCAGTGAGCATGCTTTGAGTCAACACCACTGAAATAAACCCCTCACCCTTGAGATCTGCATTAAAAACAAAAAAGGGAAAAAAAAGGAAAAACAACCACCCTCCTAGGCTTCTCTCTGACTCAAACAGCAAACACAACCTCAAAAAAAAGGAAAAGAGGAAAAGAAAGGGGAGGACAAGGAAGTCAGGGGTGAGAGGAAGTGGGCGAAGGAAGGAAGAAGGCAAAAGGATGGGGGCAAAAAGAAAGGGAGGGGGCACAACAGGGAGAAGTGTGAGAAGAGACAGGGAGGAAGGAAATTGAGGCTACTCTAAGACCCACACATGTTACAAGCTGGTGTCACCTGTGGCTGTAGGCATTGCACTGTGGAAGGGGGAAAAATAGGCATAGCCTTTGACATACCTTTTCTCCACAATTCCATATACCTAGAGAGTCATGTCCAGCTACCTTGCCCCAAAAGCACATTAAATCCTTCCTACCTCTCTTCACCTTCCAGAACTCATCTGTCAACAGGACAGAAAACTGGCGCCTTGGATTTGCCCCATATTTGTACAAGGATCTTGTGAATACTTAATCATCCAATGATGATAAATATTCCATTTTGATGTTAAATATTCCATTTAACATCACAGGAAAGGAGAAAAAAAAATCTGAATTTAAGGAGCAGCCTAATACTCTTGTCTGAAAGAAAACATCGTAACTGTGTCAGAGAGAGAATAGTCCAATACTACTTGAAAAGTGTGGAAACAAACAGAAGGAATACCAAAGATTTATCAGCAATAATCCCAAAGCTGGTAGAAGGAATGTTCTCTCTCCTTCTTCTTTTTTTTTTTAAATATGGTATAAATTATATTCGTACTCTTCCTTCCCTTGAAATGCAGCACAGAACTTAAATTTCAAGCAGATCAGTGGGTGGAAGATCAAAGAATGTTTTTCAGAATTTGTTTTCTACCTACATGGAGGTGGGAGTAATAAGTCATGGAGACCAAAATGTATGTGTGACATTGTATTAGAGAATTCCCAGTCTGAAAAGAGCCCAAAATTCCTCTTTTAAAATGGCAGAGTGCATCATTCCTGGAAACTGCCAGTCTGTATCCTCCACACTTGAAAGCTGACATTCATCCTTGGACCTGCTATGCATTTCAGTCACAGCCGGAGACAAGTTGACGGCCTTGGCTATCTAACAGGCTGGAGAAGTCAAACATCAAATAATTCCCTTGTCTGATCAACCTGGACAAGACACTACAGACAGCTTGCCTCCACAAATGAAAATTAACCCCTCAAATGTTCATTATGAGGCTGGTATTGATCCACATAATTGCAGCCAGTAGCAATGGAAATTCTTAGCTGACTCTTCTTGGGTTTCACTCCTTTCTGATGCAAAAGCTAGGTGGTAGGCTAGGTGAGATCTTTTGAATAACAATTGGAAAGTAAAGAGGTCAAAGGTTGAAGGAGCAAAAAATAATTCAGAGAAATGCAGATTGTCAAAGCAGAACAGGTCCATCCTGAAATCCAGCCTGCTTCCTAGTAAGATAAGCAATCTCTTGTACCACCCCTAGATTATGCAGAGCAATCCTAATTCTTGGATCACCTTCAAAAAATTTTATGTTTTAAGCCTTGTTTAAAGTTCTGCTTTCCCTGCTCAGAGACAGCTGGTATTAGGCTTTTGCTACTATAAGGCTTTCTTCAACTCAATACCGGGGTTTGACTTGAGAAAAAATACATAGATTATAGATTTTTCTTTTTATATGCACTGAGGTAAGTTCCTGAAATGCAAAAAGAAAATATATTTGCATTTCAAGAGGGCAGGAAAGTGCCAGGAATCTCTGTAATTCAAGGGACACACAGCAATACACACACCATCATAATCTGGTCCAATTCTCCGTTCTGCACAGGCATGCTTTAAATGGTTATTGCTCATGAACAGGACAAATGACAACATCCAAAAAACCTCAAGTTGAAGGAAACAAAGGTTATCATGGCAGGAAGGCTCTCAGCAAGGATGGAGAAGAGTGAAGACAAGCCAGGTGTTCCCTACCTACAGTTCCCTATAGATCTGTGGCTCCTCTTAGAGTGAAAGCAAAGTATGCTTTCACAAACTGTTTAAGACAAGGATTAACAATTTCATCCTGCATTCCCTGACTTTTACACTGCCAGATTAGACTCTGTTGTCTCCTAGCAGCTGAAAGGGGCCTTCTGTAACCAATCTTCTATTTCATACAGATAAGAAATGGCCCAAAAACACTATTTCCAACAGAAGTATTTTTATGAGAAAAAACTTTATTTTGGGGAAGAAATAAGGAGGCAGAGCTGTGTCTTACTCAGTGAAGCAAAGACATTTGGTCCTCTCCCTCCTCTGCCCACTGCTGCAGGGTGTTACAGCAGTCAGTGTGATCCTCCTGGGGCCAGTCTGGCATGCTGTCACATGCTCTCATTTCCCCAACTTCATCAGGTTTCCCTCGAAGGCAGGAATTTCTTGCCAAAAAGCCATTAAATGGATGAAGTAAAGAGGCTGCTGATGAGAACAATTAGGGTGCACACAGCAGTCCAATTAGTGTGAGTTCCTCCCCGTAAAGGGGAGCAGAGGCTTGTGCAGGGAGAAGTTAGCCACCTGATGCTCATTCTCTCCGCTAAATACCTGAAATGACTGGAATGGATGAAGTAAGATGCCAGTAATTCTCTTTAAATTGAGTATTTGCTTTGGAGGGCTTTCAAAGGGAATTTTTAAAAAAAGAGAGGGAGAGCGAGAGGAGTCAGAAAGACAGTGGCAAAAACACCCCGTAATTAAAGTGCAGGGAACTGACAGCAACATGAGATAAACCCTACTTTGCAGCTTCTATAGGAAATTGCATATCCCAGGAATCCTAATCAAGAATTCAGATCATTTAGGAAATTAAGGAGGACAGGTTCTTCAGAAGAGTTCAGCACCAGCAACTCCAAGTTAATTTGGTCACTTCATTACAGCGCTTCTGCAGGAGATAAGGCCTACCCAAAAAACAGCCTTTGAGAAAAAGCAGATCTTTTATGCAGGATTGGCATCTTATCTCCATCAGCAGTCCTTGAAAGGATGAGTCTAGCCAAGTGCATCCCAGGTACCTCATCATGATGGAGGTTCTCAGATGGTACAGTAGGTCAGTGAAGAGCTACCATCTCCTACCAAAAGACACACAGCCAAGTATGACTTCCCCACTTCATGTTATGGGGCAGCACCACCACCAGTCAGCCCACGTCAGAGGCTGGGTGATGCCTGTGATTCCATGAATGAGGTGTGTTGGATGCTGTAAATGCAGAGGACATTTACTTACACAGGACAGGTGGTACTTTGCACAAGTCTAACCACACAGTACTCCTCCCAGAACACTGCCTAACAAAAGCGGGGATCCCTTTCCTCAATGATGCCTTCTTGCAGGCTTCTCTGTGGACCACAGAAGACATATGAAAGGCCTTGTTAATGCCACCTTCCTGGAGTGGACTCCCACACCTTGCCTCAAGATGACAAGAGGAAAACATTGTGGCCAGCACCATACCAGCACTTTATTTGTGGGGACCACACTGCCCTCAGGAATTGAAGCAAGAACGTATGGCCAAAGTTAGGCTCTTTCCAAGCCAATCTCCTCCTCATTCCAGAAAATCTTGTGAAGCCCAGCTCTGAAGAAGGCTACAGTCACACAGTACAACTCCCTAGCATATAATTGTCACTACAATCACTACAGAAGATTAAAGCTGGTGTGAGCATGTGAGAAATAAACCACTCCTACACTGTCACCATGAGGTTCTTGACACTGCCAAAATGTCAGGCTGATTTTGTTTTCTTTCCAAGGAGGGAGATCCTAGCCATGGCTTCCTTTTCTACATATATATATGTGATGAATACATGAATATTACGAGCAGACCCCCTGAGGAGAAGTGCACTTTTAATCACAGTTTGGTGTATTTGTCTTTATGAGTCCCAACTGTAAAAGCAACCTCAGATCTGACTAAAGGAGTGAGGAAAAAGGCAATTAATCTTTGTGCAGATGGGTGTACAAAAGCAAAACCTTTTTCAATGTTAAATGAACAGACAGTAAGACACAAGGTGAGCAAGATCACATTAGCATTTCTCATTTCTACTTTCAAACCAGAGTGAAATAATTTGTTCTCAATGTACAGCTAATGACACACAGAGAATCAGGTCATGAAGGCCTTGTGGTTTGTACCAAAAGGGTTCTCATTGTTGGAAAAAAACTTAATAAAACATAGATATAGCTCCCCCATGGAGGTGAAAGAAAGGAGTAACTTGATCCAATGTCTCAAGTTTTCTGAGGCTGATCACACAAAAGTGTGTCCCTCCTCATGTGTTGATGCCTGGCCCTTGATGTGCTGTTTTCCTATCCAGACAAAACACTCAGGGACACACTCCACACTCAGGATGAAGGGATTGACTGAAGGCAACGTCTGACTGATGCCTATCAACCAGCTGTCCTGGATAGCACAAGCATTTGCATTTGCACCCCTGACTCTGGGAACTGGATCCACAATAAATGCTGCACAGAGCTTCACAAACCCTGGATGAACACACAGCCCTCCCCAGCTTCCTTCCCCTCAACCACTGCTCAGCTTTCCTCTGGGGCTCAGCAGAGCTGCAGAGCTTCGTACAACGATGCAGCAGGGCCATGAGGAGAACATGGAGAGACTGCAGAGGCAGAAAAGCCCAGTTGCTTTACCATAGGTCTGCAGTAGTCACCAGTGGGTGCTCAGGACCTCACTCCCACAGGGACACACTGCCACCCTGTGGAAACCACTCTTCCTCTCCCAGACAGCTGGGCAAGGATGCAGGGAGAAGGCTTGCAGACTCACCCATGCTCAGTGGCTACACAGCTAATGCAGCAGCAAGCCACATGCACTTTGGTGCTGTGCTGAAGAGGTGCTGTGAATTTAATTTATTGAAACTAATGCAAAAATTTATTTCTGCTAATTCTTTCTAATCACACATTTAGTGGCAGCATGGCTGCTGTGAACACAGTAGCACAATTACTCGTACTCACTCCATTCCCCTCCACCAACAAATTAAAAAACAAGGATCAGTTTATCAAATCTTCTTGGGTGCCACCTCTGTCCCCAAGACATCAAGGCAGCACAGAGAAAAGGGCAGAAAGCCTTAAGCAACACCAACACCAAACTTCTTCCATTTGTCTACATCCAAAAAATCTTGAGCCCTGGTATTCGCTTTGGGTGAAGAGTCAGACATCCCTAGCATTAGCAGGTGAGCACTAAACACAAAGGTACAACCCCAACTGCACAATTCTGTCAGCAGGAAAGCAAATAGCAGGTGAGCACCATTGGAAGTCTCTTGTCAGTACACTCAGGTTATTTAAACACAGTCTGGAGATCTATTTATTCAGTAAGGGCTGTAATTAGCCTGCAAATTAATCTCAACACATCCTTCTATGGCAAACAGAGAAATGAGATTCCTCGGGGGGAAAAGTAATTTAAGTGTGGCTGCTGACAGAAATACAGATTCAAAAATTAAAGACATTAAATCTCAAATTTAATACTCCCCATTGCTTAGTAAGAACTGAAGCAGGAGGGGCCAACAAAAACCTCCCTGAAGAAGATGAAGAAGATGAAGAAATTACCAATATTAAAAGACAAACTCTGCTGCTTTCATCTATGCAGCTACATTTCAAAATGACCCTGACACAAAACTCACACAAGAGCTGGCAACTCATTTGGTTCACTTCAACAGGCATTGGGTCAGCTCTCAGATGTGGCAGCCTCTTATTTTTATTTCCATTACAAAAAAATACATAAATTATGAACTCCAGTGTATGCACACCTGCCTTCATTTGTACAAAGTGCTGTTTCATGCTAGCAATCAGACAAAAAAGAAGTGAAACATTCTCATTATTACTGACAATACAACAAGGTTTGTCCTGCTCAGCCTCTTCCCCCATTCTTCAGATTTAACTCCGGGCACAAACTTAATGAACAAAAGCTGAAGCAACACAGCCTGTGCCAGATAGCACATCATAATCTGAAATTACATCTCCACCTCTAATGTGAATACCCCAAAGCACCTTTGATGAAAAAAAACCACACGCCTTCCAGATTGTACACAGAGATCAGGCTTAGCCCTTAATGTATTCGCATTCAGAGCCAACTGGCTGCTTCTGACTGCTGTAATCAGGATACAGCACTCTGGGTTGGCATATCCACAGGAGTTCACAAAGTACACAGCTCTGGGGCGAGATCTGCTGCAGGTCAGTTTCACCTCTCTGTGCTACAGAGAGTCTCCTTTACTATCAAGTGAAAGCAAGAGGGAAAACAAGAGAATAAATATTATATATATTATGTATGTTCTGGGAGGAGAAACATGCCCATTACTTGTCATGTTTGGCAATTAAGATTCAGAAAATGCAAGATGGGTGTTTTGTTTTGAACCATCTTTCAGTAGAAATGAAACCCACGCTCTCTAGTTAATTCCTTACCTTCAAGAGCCCTCTTGGGAAGTCTTTGCCATCGTCCATCCCCTGGAGGTTAGCAACAAACTCTTGGCAGGTCATCTTTTTCCCAATGTTCTGAAAGGAGTGTCAGAGACACAAAACATCATATTCCTGCTGTTTTCCACAATGACAGGAACAAACAACATCAGATTAAATGCATCTTCCTGCTCTCCTTTAAGCCCAAGGCAGGCAACACTAAGAATGCATTCATGAGATTACTCATAGATGAGCATCCTTGTATGCATATAGCTAGAAAAGGGAAAGTACTTTTGCACCCAAAGGCCCACATACACCCCCAAAAAAACTCCTAGCTTAATACTGGGGGTAATGAAGAGGACAATGATGAAGATCTCCAGTATTTGCATGGTACCTTATATTCCCATGTCTCCAGAAGCTCTACCAGTCTCTGATGGAAAAGCTCTACTTAAATCTGCTGTGGGGCACCAGGAAACACATGACTGAGTCCCTTTCTAGACCCTTCTCTTACAATTTCAAATGCCCCCTTGCAGTGGCAACCGCCCTGAGCTGGAGTGCGACGCCCAGGCGTGGCCATTACCTTTTCTGATTCACAGGCTGAGGCTGCTTTGACATTTCCATAGGCTCGCTCTCTTTTCTCTCTTCCTGTCTAAGTCTCAGACTGCAAGTTGCCCAAATAAGCCACAAACAGAAAGGAACAGTTTGGCTCCTCCTACATGTCTGTGTAGGAGCCAAACTACATCCCAAAGTTTGAGGCTGCCCTGAACTACTCTTGATTCCCTGCCTCCATCACCCCTCAGAGAAAGTGTCTGTACTCAGTCCTCCAGGTGCTAGAAGGTCCCTGCTTAGCATGCGGGGAGCCTTGTGAGCAGACAACAATTACAACACTGCATTGATGAAAAAGGACACCAAAGACATCTGAGGAAAGGAAAGCAGCCTGAGATGAGCTGTGAAACACGGTATAGACAGAGGGGAAAATAGGGCTCTGTGACAGTCATGGTATCTTTGAGGATAGCACCACTGTCAGCCAGGAGATGGAAGTGAAGACTTTTCCACTGTCAGGGCATGTTTTGTCCGTAGAAATACAGCAGAAGAGCTCTGTGTGAGCTTTGTCTTCGGCTAGGAGCAGGAGCCCAAATTAACACAGGACTAGAGCCCAAGGAAGGGCACCAGTTGGTAATACTGGCCATTCGATGTTTTGAGTTACATGACAGCTCAAAGTGCATATCCTCTATTTCGCTTCCATAATGTATGATCAGGAAAACCACCGAATCTTGGCCATCAGCCTCACCTTCCCAATAAGAAACAGCCCATAGCCTGCAGCCAGCACAAACCCACAGGAAGAAGGCAAGCAGTAACCCTGGAACAATTCATGGCTTCCCACAACAGGATGCCTCCTGACAACACAGATGGGCTGTAACCCTGGCTCTATGGTTGCAAAGCTTATAGAACACATCTTATAACTTCAGTCTTCAGCTGGCTAGAGCTGGTCTAGTAGACTTACAAGTGCTTTCCTTTCTCCCTGCAACTTCAGCCTACTTCTATTTGTTTCCTCCAAGCAGCAGTTGGCAGCTTTCCCATGCTGACCAAAGCCAACAGCAATGTGGCATTGCAGACAAATGGCTGTTTTGCTGCAGGATCAAAGCTAACATCTCCATACAGTGCCACAGAGGCTCAAGAAGATATGCCTAGTGGTCTAGAGATACCTCAACACTCTCTATCACCAATGTGGATGATGACCTTCATGCAGAGAAGCAAGCATGCATTTCCAAGACACACCTAGCAAAGACTGTTTAGTTACAAATAGTAGTGTGGCAAGACAGGGAACATAAAGGGGATTAAGTAAGAGTTTGTCTACAAGAGTTAAAGGCAAATGTGAACTGAAGGCAGAGCAGCTGCATTACACTCCTACAAGCAGTGGAGCTGATTGTGAAATAGAAATGTCTGTGCTTATGATCAGTATGTCAGTAACAAATAGAGCTCAGTGTATAGACAAGCCCTGTGACTCATTTGCTTCCTGCTCTAGCAGAATCCTGGTAAGGATGGGGCAAAGCGTTATCTTTGTTAGGAAACAGGCAATTAGGCATATCTGCAAGGGCTGCATTCCAAGTCAAAAACACCAAACTTACCACCTACATGGAAAAATGCAAAGCAGTAAGAGGAAGACCAAAATTAGAGGAAATCAGAGGAGTTTGAGGGAACACAATGACACACCCATGGACATAATACAAGTAGGAGTCTGGCAAATACTACAGCTGCATATACATAACAACAGACTGTCAACTGCCAGTGGGATAAGTCTCCAAAGTTACACACTGCAACAACCAGAGTCAGTAGCAGCAATGATGGGTCAGAGCCAGATCATTTATTCTAGTACCTACCGAAGTACAGCCCACTAAAGCATCACAGAGAGCAATGGGAATTGCTGTCAGGGTAATGCATGACCGTTATTTGGTCTCCCTCCCTGGACCAGGCAGACTGTAAAGCAGTAGCCCCAGGCTGCTCACCACTCTGGGGAGTGGGATACCTGTACAGAAAGACTCAAATGTCCTCAAGAGAAGCCACGTGTGCTAAGAGACAAACTGTGGCACATTTCTGTACGCCCCACATCAAGTCATGTCACACATGACTCACAAACCCTTCAGTAGGGAAGGCTAAGAATTCAGAGAAAAAAATTCTTCACAACTCCATACCCCCTCCTGCTTCCACAACCTTCAGACAAAGGCATTCAATTAACAGGAGATGGGTCTCAGAACTCCTTGTGAACACTCAAGTCTTGGTTTTATTACCTGTACCCCCACAGGGGCTAAGCAGCCCTTTGAGACAGACCAGTATGCCTCCATGTCCTGCTGCCCAATCCAACGTCCTTGATGTGTAGGAGCTCCCAACAGACACCTTCCTGGGAGAGCCCTTGCAAGTGCAGTGGAGGGCCAGAGAGAAGCCCCAGAGCCACTTGGCTGAAGCCACTGATTTTGCATACTGTAATGCCATGCTCCCTGTGTTTTTACACACTCCATCCTAATTCCAGGGCAGAGGAAGCCTCCCATCAGCATGGGAATACTGTGCATAGCAGGTGTATTGCACCATGAGTGCTAAAATACCCATCCTAAGGCTGCTGGCACCCTGCAGCAGTGTGACTAAGAGTACTCAAACCAGAATACTATTTCACCCAGGCAGGCAATGGGGAGAGGTGTGCAGTACGGGAACACAGGGCTCCCTCTCAGCATGCGCACATCCCCCCTCCATTCTCTTGGCTCTGAGTACACCCATCATTTGTCTGTGCAAAACTCTGCTTCCACCAGATCTGCCCACTGCAACTGAATGCCTGCAAACGTCACTTTCCCTTTGTGACCCTCCCAAAACTTCTTCACCTCCCATCTCTATTCTGCCTTCCCACATGCTTGTAGATACTGCAAAGGGGAAGCCAATCCCAAGTCCAGCTTCCCGGTCAGGGCCTGCTGCAGGAAGGATGGTAAGCACACCAGAAAGATGGCCCTGAGGTCAGGGAGTACGCTCACACATTATGGCAACGCCAGGCACAATGCCAGCTTACACATGGCTGATCAAGGCATGCTGGAAAGGCCTGTCCAAGACAACAGTCTGGGAGTGCAGCCTTCTCACTGTTTGATGTCCACAGGGGCTTCAGAAGAAGGCCACCAGCACAGGGACTGCCACAAGACTATCCAGCATGGCGTGGATAGGAGCAGTCTACACAAAGCTGTGCATACTCACATGGCCATGGAGGTCTGTGTTCAGCAGCATCATGGCACACGTGAGACAGTGAACTCCATCTGCAGAAAGAGAAATAACCAGAGTCACATGCAAAACCACATCTGGACCTTTAAGAAGCTGAAACTGAGACTCATAGACTAATTGAGTCTGTTCCCTTCATAAGAATCTGTTTTATCAAGAAATATACATAATTAAATAAATGAACAATGAGGTCATCACACAGCTGCCAAACCAGAACAGCCTTTCTTTCATCTTTTAGTAACTGTCAAAACTGTCTTGCAGCACCCATGGATGAGGCAAGCAAGACAGGAAATCACGCTATCACTCTTAGCTTGCTAATACCAATATTACAGTCTGAATCAACACCTTCTTCTTCATTTACTTCAGTGCAAAAAGGGGAAAGAAAAATACATTCGTTCTTGTGTAAGGAGTGGGTGCAGCAGGGTGTCCTGTTTTTCTCCCCCTCTGGCTTAGTCCTCATTCAGAGCTCAGTTAGACCTAATTTTGGAGAAGTACAGTCAGTTACTTATGCTGCCTTGGCTGCATGTTGGGTAGAGAGCACTCCAGGGGTTTCTAAGCTGGTCCTGTGGCCAAGGCCCTCAGCAATAAGCCAGATTCATAGAACCATAGAATAGAGCTGGAGAACTGAGAGACTGAAAACAATGATTACTGGCTCAAAACAACTGAAATGTGTGTGTAGAGGGAGCAGCTCTGCAGAAAATGGGATGGTGCACTGCTCCACACCCAACTCTCTGTTCTGCCTCTAGTTCAGAACTGCCACCAATCACTGGCACACTGAAAGCAATGCCCCACACTCTGCCCTGGAGCCCCAGTCAAGCCTTGGGGTGGCCAGATGACTGGAAGCACCCCCAGGGGTTGCTTGCCATAGGAAGCCAGAGCAGACCCGAGGACATGTGGTTGTGTCCCTATTGTCTTTGGATACCTGAAACCACACTAGGATCCAGGGCAGTAGCTGTATCTTGTTTTTTGCTCTTTCTTTTCGTCTCTTTTTCCTCTTTTCTACTCCTAATTTCTGTTTTCTGAAACTGAATGGCTAATTAAGATTGGATGAATAAAGTTTGCTAAGTCAATCCTCTGTGAAATACTTTATTTTGATTGAATGTTTGTTTTAAATTCCTGATTTTCTAAGGTTTGCTAGGAAAGTTTGGTTGTGAACATTCTGGGAACTTCTGTCAAGTTCTTCTTTGTGCCCAGCTCAGGAAAAAAGTAGTAGTACTTTAAGCCCTTTTTGAATAACTTTTCCAAGCAAGTTTAGAAGGCACCCTACAAGGATCATGGAGTTCACCTCCTGGCTCCGCACAGGACATCCCTACGAATCACACCATGTGCCTGAGAGCATTGTCCAAACACTTCTTGAGCTTTGTCAGGCTGGTGCTGTGATCACTTCCTTGGGGAGCCTGTTACAGTGCCCAACCACCGACTGGGAGAAGAACCTCTCCCTGAGGTCCAACATAAACCTCTGCTGACACAATTTTAAGGCATTCCCTCAGCTCCTGTCACTGTCACCACAGAGAGGAGATCAGTGCCTGCCCCTCCTCCTCCCCTCGTGAGGCAGCTGTAAATTGCAATGAGGTCTCCCCTCAGACTCTTCTCCAGGCTCTGCAAACCATGCGATCTCACTGCTCCTCATTTGGCTTCACCTCTAGACCTTTCTCCATCTTCATATCCTTTTTCAGGATACTCTCTGATAGGTTTGTATCTTTCTTGTATTGTGGCACCCAAACTGAGCATAGTACTAAGATCCTGGGTTAAGTGTGCAGGATTCAAATGCTTACTCAGGGTCTGAAGTCGCAATATCCCTCTTGCAGTCTTGACTAGAGTAAGGCAGCCACATCACGAGGCAAGTCATTATTTCACTCTGTACAGGACACACTCGTTCTACCTGACTGCCTACAGTGTCTTGAAATAAGAAAGGCAACAGGCAGAATACAGAGACAGCACAGGAGCAGATCCTCTCTTACTCCCAACTCTTTCCCTCCTCTGCATGACAGCCAGTAAAGCTGAAGAGGTGTGAAGTGCCCAAACATTATCTCACTGCAACAGGGGTAGGTCACAAAGCAAGGGGTAAAGAGATGCAGTGGTACCTCCAACTGTTTGTCACACTTGAAACTAGAAGTACAGCTAAACCGATGACTGCCTTTTTTTCAACCTCCTCCTTCAGCGTGTGATCAGCATGTGCTGCAAACACAGGACCACAAGGCTCTGCCAGCATGTCTGGCTGAACACAGCAGTTACGCCGACAGTTTGTCCTCTTCTGCAATCCCAGTTTTCTCAGGTTTGATCTATGTGCTTGTTTGTTTCCATCATTTATTTCCAAGCTGACTGAAAACATTGGCGAGGAGGAGCACCCTGACTGATGTTAGCTAGTCAAGATGAAACCATGCCAGGGTCTGGATACAGCACCCAAAATTCACCCCCACAACTGGCAAGAACTGGCATGCCTGATGCCAGTGCAGGCAGATACAAGCGCTGAATGGAGCATGGAAAGCGAACAGCCTCTCTTTCACCTGACATGGGACCTACTCCTGTCCACATGAGTGCTGCTGGAGTACAAGCACCCACACACTGAAGCCAGCAAGACCAGAAACTACAACTGAGTACAAATCTGGAGGTGCCACAACTGAGGATTTATACTGAGGACCTATTTATATTGAACACCTTTTGTGCTGAGGGTTTCAATGCTTACCAGAGACAGTCTCTAAAGTGTGGTACAGTGACTACACAGCTTCATTTTCCAGGCATACACTGTATGTGCATGCTATTGAAAGTGAGAATCAAGGAAGACAGCAACAATCAATGACCTCAGTATCAGAAACAAAGTTACCTTGAGAAGAAATGGCATTTGGGTTGCACTGGTAGTATCTGCTGGAGAAGTGGATTAAAACTCTCTCTCGTTCCTGAGTTTCTCCAATAAGTGAAAAGGCTTTAAAGAAACTTCTAAAAGAGCAATGGAAAAAAAAGTGAAATTAAGGTAATAAATCTCTTTTTGCTTCACACAGTACACAGAGCAAAGCACACATCACAGCAAGAAGTACATGAGCACATACTCAGTTCCAAGGAGCCTTTCTAGGAAATTGGGCTATCATTCTGCGTGCACTCCAACATTTTAGTAAATGAAAGAAAATTTAAATTACCATTGGTCTCAGCCACTGAATATACAAAATAATAAGTAATTCCACTATTTGAAAGAGCTGTTCTTACTTTTAATTTTTTTTTCTATGGGCAGGGGATTGGAACATGTGGTTTTTTATGCATGATAAGATATCCAGGATGTTCTCTATTCTCTTCTAATTGCCCACCACCCCTGCACTTTTTAACTTTACTTCATCAGTACTGCTCTCCAAATCAGAGAAGAAACTCCAGGTGGTGAAGTCAAGCAAGTGCACAGCACTCACAGCTAACACCAAATGTGTGGTCACTTATCAGAATGCCCAGGACCACATCAGCCGGGGAGGAGTGTGACTACTTGGACCTGCAGAAAATATCCGAGCAAAAGGGCAGAAGACTTGCAACATCTCCCACTGAGCTTCAACAACAGGAGGAGGCCCTCCGGAGGTTCTTGCTCATGAGAGCCCAGGGTGCAGGGCTGGTGCACATCTGGGCATAGCCAGATGGATATAGCCAGCAAGTCTGTGCAGAGAGGTGGGCAGGACACACATCTTTCACTTCTATTCTCCTACTTGACCACACCTCTTAACCACATTGCTGTTCTTCCCACATAGAAAAATACATCTCACAGCCAAAGATGACCTTCTACATTCATTTACCAGGATGCTTCTAAGAAAATACTGAACACACAAAACTTCTGGGTCTGAAGTAAGAAGACATACAGAATGACTAACAGACAGTTTTTAAACATCCCATTAGATGGAAACTAACACCAGATCTGAGAGGAATGGAATATATTGCTGGAACATCACATCTATCTAGTCTCAATGCACAAACTTTAATTTTCTTCTCTCTGATCTAAGGGCAGAGATAGGTGGTACTTGCAACAATCTCACACCCACACAGAGTGTGATCTGCATGGTAATAACTTAATTTCACATGTAATGTATTGCAAATAATCCAGTTCACAAGTAGATACAAGTGAATCTTGACAGGGTTTCTGTACTTCCTACTTTGTGCTCCTGTCCTGGTTCTATCCAGGACAGAGTTAATTTTTAATATAAGGGCTGATGTTACTTCTGATCCTCTTGAAGGGACCTCCAGGTCATATTTACAAGAAGTGAGCAACATCTACTATTACTAGAACTACAGAGGCCCCAGCCAGGGAGAAGAAAGGGCCAATCAGATCTACTGGACTGTGTGGATACAGTGTTCTGGCACATAAGACACACAAGAGTGTAATGCTTCAGTTCACACTGGCACATGATGTACCCTGATGCCACTAAGGTATGTGGGGACAGAATCCATCTCTTTCGGGGGTGCCAAGGGGATCCCAACAGCTGACTGCACTGGAAGGTGGAGAGAGCATGACTGGAAATGAATGGCAAAAACACTCCACTGTGACTGGCCCAGAGGCCCTGTGCATCCTTAGCACAAGTTACCCCAAAAGAGGGTACTTCAAGGACCCAAAAAGGCATTGTTAGGATTTTTGGGATAGCTGCTGTGGACCCAGAGGAAACGAGACAGCTGAACACCTTGCCTGGTCTCTCAGAGGACCCCTCTGTTTAGGGACTGCTGAGGGTTGAAGAACAACAGGTACAATCGCTACCACATTGCTACTGCACCATCAACAATACTGCACCACCTGGGACTCTGTGACCCCCATCCAGGAGATGATCCATGAACTGGAGAGCCAGGGAGTGGTCAGCAAGACTTGTTAACCCTTTAACAGTCCTATATGGTCAGTGTGTGAGCCCAGGGACCAATAGATTATCATGGCCTGAATGAAGTCACACCACCACTGAGTGCCACTGTGCCCAACATGCTGGGACTTCAGTATGAGCTGGAGTCCAAAGCAGTGAGGTGGTGCCACCATCAACATTGCTAACATGCTGTTCTCCATTCCTTTAGCAGCAGGGTGCAAGCCTCAGTTTTTTAACTGGAGGGGTGTGACATACACCTGGAACTGACTTCCCCAGGGGTGGAAACAGAACCCCATTATTTATCCTGGACTAATCCAGACTGCCCTGGAAAAGGAAGTGAGGAAAAGGGTGAGGTCCTAGAATACTTGCAATATATTGACAACATGATCATGCAGGGCAATACAGCAGGAGTTTTTGAGAAAGGGGAGAAGACAATCCAAATCCTCCTGAAGGCTGGTTTTGCCACACGGCAAAGTAAGATTAAGGGACCTGCCCAGAAAACTCAGGTTTTAGGAGTAAAATGGCAGATGGATGTCATCAGATTCCAATGGACATGGTCACTGGAACAGCAGCTATGTCCCCATCAACCATCAAGAAGGAAACACAGGTTTTCGTAGGCACTGTGGGTTTTTGAAGGATGCATATTTCAGATTACAGTCAGATTTTGAAACCTCTCTATCAAGTGATACCAAAGAAGAACGATTTCAAGCAGGGTCCTGAACAATAGTAAGATTTTGAACAAATTAAACAGGAGATTGCTCATGCAGTAGCCAGTCAGGACACTACAAGATGTAAAAAATATGCTCCACAGTGCAGCCAGGAAGAATGGTCCTTCCAGGAGTCACTGGCAAAAGAGTACACGTGCAGATTCAATGACAACCCCTGGTGCTCTGGAGTTGGGAATATAAACATTCCAACATACAAAGGATCTGAGACCAGCTACACCCCCACTGAAGCAGAGACACTGGCAACTTATGAAGGGGTTGGAGCTGCCTCAGAAGTGATTGGCACCAAAGCACAGCTCCTCCTGGTGCCCTAGCTGCCAGTACTGGGCTGGATAGTCAAAGACGAAGTCCCGGCAACACATCATGCCACTGCGGAGTAACTGGATTACTCTGACCACACAGCAAGCTTGAATAGGAAACCGCAATCACCCAGAGATCTTGGAAGATCATCACTAATTGGCCTGAAGGTGAAAATTTCAGACTACCATCATCAAAAGAGGAGGAGGAGAAGATGACACATGCTGAGGAGGCCCCACCATACAATCAGCTACCTACAAATGAAAAGGAATACAATCTCTTTATTGACAGTTCCTTTTGTATCACAAGGACAAATCAAAAACAGAAAGCAGCCATAGACAGCCCTATATGACAAGTCACAGAAGCTACTGAAGGACAAGGTGGATCAAGGTTGCAGAGCTGAAAGCCATGCAGCTGGCTTTAGGTATCACTGAACAAGAGAAATGGCCAGCAATCTACCTCTACACTGACTCGTGGATGGTGGCAAATGCTGTGTTGGGGTGACAGAACTGACAGAAAAAGGCCAATCAGCAGTGCAGATGGAAACCCATCTGGGCTGATGAATTGTGGCAAGAAATCGCTGCCCTGGTAGAGAAGTTGGCTGTAGAAGAACATCATGAGATGCACACGTGCCCAAGAGTCAGGCTGCTGAAGAACATCGCAACGATGGAGAGGTGGATCGGGCCACCGAGATTAAAGCAGCTCAGGTTAATCTGGACTGGCAATGTAAGAGCAAATTATTTCTGGCTCGGTGGGCTCAAGATGCCTCAGGTCATCAGAGAAAAGACACAACATACACGGGGACTTGTGATCAAGGGGCAGACTTAACCATGGACAATGCCTCTCAGTACTCATAACTGTGAAACATGCGCTGCAATCGAGCAGGCCAAGCAGGTAAGGCCTCTCTGGCACGGTGGGTGATGGTTGAAACACAGATATGGGGCAGCCTGGCAAATCGGTTACATCACACTGCTGCAAACCCACCAAGGCAAGCGCTACAAGTGCTTACAACGGTGGAAACCACCACTGGGTGTCTGGAAATTAACCCCGTGCCTCACACCAGGGCCCAACACACCATCCTGGGACTTGAGATGCAATTTCCGCAGCAACATGGCACCCCAGAAAGAACTGAGTTGGAATAATGGGACTCATTTCAAAAGGAGCCCCACAGATACATGGGCCAGGGAGCATAAGAGTGGGTATAACACATTGCCTATTACGCACCAGCCTCTGAGAAAATTGAACAGTACAATGGACTGTTAAAAATAACATTGAAAGCAATGGGTGCTGGAACCTTCAAACATGAGGATCTGCATTTAGCGAAGGCCACCTCATTAGTAAATACAAGAGGCTCTACCAATCAAGCTGGTCCTGCCCAATCAAAATTACTGTGCATTGTAGGGGATGAAGACCCTGTGGTATGAAGGAGAAATGTGTTAGGGAACATGGTCAGGACTGGTCCCGCCCTTTTGCAAAGGCAAATCCATTTGTGGGATTGGTTTTGCTCAAGGACCTGATGGCACTTAATGGGTAATGTAGCGGGACAGGGAAACATGAGGTGTACCCCAGGAGGATCAAGTTTTGGGTGAGAATGGTCTGTAATGTTCAATTGCACAACACTGTTTGCTGAATGGCACTGCCACTGTATGCCATAACTACTATGGAGAATGAATATAGACTGTTCCAGATATACCAGTTGTGAGCTCCTGATGCAGACTGCAATCAGGTGAAAGCAAGCAGCCGTCCTGCCCTGGAAGACATCTAGAACAGATAGAACCCACAGTCATGGACTAAACGAACTCATCAGACATCTTGAAAGGATAGCCATTGACTATGGAAATGATACTCATGCTTGCATTTATATATACACACACACACACATATATGTAGCTGGGAGGTGTAGGACCCAGACATGATATAGATGGTACAGCATAAGGGACGGAAAACACACTGATTCTGGCCAGGACAGTTAATTTTTGCAGTAGTCAGGAGGAGCATGCCTAGGAGCCTGATGTTATTCTGTACAACCTCAGGTAAAGGTTGTGAGGGGGAGGCATCCCTTCTGGTCAGGTAGCATGGTGGAGCAGTCAGGGTATTGCTGGTTTCCACATGGTGAGTGCTTGCATGTGAATGATTCACCTCTCTTGTACACTCTGTTACTAATATTGTTGCTGCTACCCTTCATTTTCTTGTTTCATTTACTGTTTCCAGTAAATTGTTCTTATCTCAACCCTTGATCTTTGCCTTTTGTGCCTCCAGTTCTCCTCTCCAGATGCCCCATAGAAAGGGGGAGGGGAAGGGAGCAAGTGGCACATGTTTTGGAGTGTTTCGTTGGGAACATTAAATTGGGGAATACTGTTCCTAAATCCACAACAGTTCCCAAGGCACATTTTGAGAATTAGCCATCTTTCTGTCTCCTACCCCAGTCTGGGCTCATTCCAGCAACACTCCCTGCACATGCCAGGTACCACTGACCTACACCTCCTCCTCTGCAGCACATTTACCCCCTTGGAAGCTAACTTGGAGAGGAAACTCATGAAAGAATATTTGGTAAATAAACAAGGCAGTTTCCTCACTCTCAGAGCACAATGCTACAGCCAAGGGCCATAGGGATTAGTTTGTGCCCATCAGAAAATACAGAATACACTGAGCTGGAAGGCACCCAACAAGGATCGTTAAGTCCAGCTCCTGACTCTGCATAGAACACCCCTAAGAATCACACCATGCGCTTAAGTGTGCTGTCCAAACACTTCCTGAACTCTGTCAGGCTTGGTGCTGACCACTTCCTTGGGGAGCCTGTTCCAGCACCCAGTCACCTGATGCATGAAGAACTTCCCTCTGATCTCCAGCCTAAGCATCCCCCGACACAACTTTAAGCTATTCCCTTGCATCCTGTCACAGGTCACCACAGACAAGAGATCAGTGCAAACCCCTCCTCTTCCACTTGTGAGAAAGTTGTAGACTGCAATGAGGTCTCCCTTCAGTCTCCTCCAGGCTGAACTCCCAGACCAAGGAACCTCAGCCACTTCTTTGGCTTCCCCTCCAGGCCCTTCACCATCTTTGTAGCCCTTTTCTGCATACCTTCTGGTAGCTTTGTATTTTTCTTATATTGAAGGGACCAGAACTGGCCCCAGCACTTGAGGTGAGGCTGCTCCAGTGCAGAGCAGAGCAGGACAATCCCCTCTCTTGCCTGGCTGGTGATGCTGTGCCTGATGCACCCCAGGACAGAGCTGGCCCTCCTGGCTGCCAGCTGCTCACTCATATTCAACTTGCCCTCCATAAGGACTCCCTGGTCCTCTTCCACGGTGCTGCTCTCCAGCAACTCATTTCCCAGTCTATCCTAGGTGCAGAATCCAGCACTTGCCCCTGTTAAATTTCACACAGTTGGTAGTTTCCCAGACCTATTGTTCATCAAAGTCTCCCTGCAGGATCTCTCTTCCTCTGAGGGAGTCAACAGCTTCTCCCANTCACCTGATGCATGAAGAACTTCCCTCTGATCTCCAGCCTAAGCATCCCCCGACACAACTTTAAGCTATTCCCTTGCATCCTGTCACAGGTCACCACAGACAAGAGATCAGTGCAAACCCCTCCTCTTCCACTTGTGAGAAAGTTGTAGACTGCAATGAGGTCTCCCTTCAGTCTCCTCCAGGCTGAACTCCCAGACCAAGGAACCTCAGCCACTTCTTTGGCTTCCCCTCCAGGCCCTTCACCATCTTTGTAGCCCTTTTCTGCATACCTTCTGGTAGCTTTGTATTTTTCTTATATTGAAGGGACCAGAACTGGCCCCAGCACTTGAGGTGAGGCTGCTCCAGTGCAGAGCAGAGCAGGNAAAAGATCACATCAACTGGCTTCCCTCAATCATCTAAGTGGGTTACCTTGTCTTAAAAGGAAATTTGGTTGGATAAGCAGGACTTTTTCCTTATGAAGCTGTGGTGGTTGTGACCACTCACTGCAATGTCTTTCAGTTATTTTTCAATATCTCCCAGAATAATNCTCCATAAGGACTCCCTGGTCCTCTTCCACGGTGCTGCTCTCCAGCAACTCATTTCCCAGTCTATCCTAGGTGCAGAATCCAGCACTNTTTCTCCATTATTTTACCAGACACTGAACTGAGACTGACAGGCCTATAGTTTCCAGGGTCATCCTTCTTGCCCTTCTTGAAGGTTAGACAGTTTCCAGTCAATTCGGACCCCTTCAGATGCCCATGACCATTCCAAAATCATTAAGAGGGACCTTACAATGACATCAACCAGTTCTTTGAGTATTTCTGGATAAATCCCATGTGGCCCCATAGACTTATGAGGATCCAGATGGAGCAACAGATCCCACACAAGTTCAGGGTCAGCTGGTAGTTTACCATTCTCATAGCCACGGTCCCTGAATGCACTGAGCCATTCTGCATTGCCTTTTTCTATTGACTTATTTTAAAAAAAGTCTTTTTGTTGTCCCACACAAGTACTGGCAATGTTCAACACCAGCTGAACTTTGTCAGCTGGAATTTTCTCTCTACAGTGGTGAGCAGCAGATTTGTATTCTTCCCACATCCCCTGACCTTACTCCCATTGAACGAACACCTTTTTTTTTATTAGCTCCAGAAGATCCCTGGCTGTTCAAGTTGGCCTTCTGCCTTGTCTGGATTTGCCTGCTTCTCTGCCCTTAGGAGGTGGTGACCAGCTGATGGATCCCAGAACCTTCAGAAGCATTTTCCCAGGGAACCTTACTAAGTAGTTCCCTGAGCAGCCTTAAGTCTGCTCTCCCCGTGTTCAGTGTTGGACTCCAGAATGCACACTGAGAGGAGCTGGAGCAGCACCACATTCCCTCCTGTCATCCTGCAGAGACTGCAAGAGATGTACTCAGGAGGTGCATGGGCAACATGGATCCAGGGAGTGGACAGTGAAGGAACAACCCTTTCCAGATCTCAGACTTGTCACTGATGCTGCACAACAGCCTCCCACAGCTGGGAGGTAGCACAGATCTCAGCAGCTGCCCCTAAAATGCTCAGTAAACCACAGCTTATCAGTGAGACAGCAATAACAGCACTGTTTCCTCTCACCCTCTGCCAAGTGTGAGGAAGCATGTCTCAGTTTCCTAAAGCTTTGGGATGATTCTTTGTCCCCAGCTGCTGCTGCATGCTTAGGGCATGTAGCTGGCAATTACTGCAGCTACTCTTGAAACCTCAACAACCCTTGGCTTGTTTAAGTCCTATATGAGCCTGGGCACATTTTAGAGAAAGTCCTAACTACTAATATTAACAAGAGATCTGCAGGGAGCAGAGACCTCCTAAATATGTGCCACAAAGCAATTATGTGTTTGATTTCACAATTTATAAGAAGGGTATATTTAGCATCACGCTTCAGGGGTGCTGAAACCTGGAACTGAGCAACAGACCTCCCACTGCCCAGCAGCTCCCACCTGTGCTAAGCGGGCATTCCAGCTTGGCTCCACTCCCCCTGCATCAGGACCAGGCGGTTCATGTTTGTGCAGGCATGTTACTGCACAATTCCACCACCTTCAGAAGGCAGGACTTTATGGGTGCCTTTGATCTGCTGTGGTCTCATGGCATCAGACCCCCAGAAATGCATTTGCAAAGGAGCTAAGAAGTGTGTGCACACCTTCCAGATTTTCATTAGAAAAAAAATTCCCACTTAAGTAACCTTAGTCAAATGAGTGAAACTCATTTAAATAAATCCCCTTAAACACCAGAACACCAGCAACTGTGCTAACAGGCCACTACTACACAAACTGCGTGTTTTGACTTCTGAGAAAAAAAGCACTGAACAAAAACCTTGTTGAGGTCTGATTCCAGTGTAAAAAGGAAAGAAAATTGAAAGGGCTGGGTCTTCAAACACTCACGCCAACAACCGTAACAACTGTAGTGAGTTACCAAACTCACTACAGTTTTTTCCACGTAGAAGCTTTTGCTGTTCTGCACGTTTCTGGATTCCTCAGCAAGACACAGAGAGGGGAGCTGCCAAACCACACCAAACCCTGGTCTTAGTGCACGGCAGCAAAGCAGGGTAAGCTCCAAAAGGCATCAGCCATAGAGTCTGTGCAGATCAGCTATGAGCAACACTGTAACTCCTCACCTAGCACCTGGCAGACTACAAGTCCCCTGTTTTGCCAGCCACTGGACACTTTTCTTCTCCACCTTCTCAAGGACCATCCCTAGGCAGGTCCACCCAAATATTTCCCTCTCCACGTGGCCACCACTCCAGTAGCACTAGAGTAGGGTAGCACACCAAGCCAAACAGAAGAGGAAAGTTCTGTCCCCAAAATACAGTCCTCTCTTCATCTTCTTACATCCCAAAAGGACAACCATGTAAATCAGGACAACACTGCAAACAGCACTGTTACTAAAATAAGAATATGAAGTCCACAAATGGAATTGTACCTGAGCGAACAGTCCAGTGTCATGCCTGTGAAGTCAAAAAATTTAAGATATTCTTCGGCCACAAGCTTGCTGAATTCATTGCTAAAGAAAAGCGAAGAAATAAGTAAACGTTATCATTCAAGAGTGAACCCCTCCAGAACCATCAATAAGAATGTGGCCAAGCACATACTCCTATCAGCACATACTTTTTACCCAAATGTTTTGCCACATCAGAGCGTTTGAATCTGTCCAGATGGTAGAGGCGCTTAGCCAGGCGCCTGGCTGCTTCCAAATTGCTGCTGCTGCCATTGCTGAGGTCGTGGCCAAGGGCTCCAGTGGCATCTTTCTCCTGAAGTTCATTGCTCCCCATGGCAGCACTGGAGTCTAACACCACATTCTGTAGGTCAACATTGCTGTGAGATTAAAAGAATAAGGAAAGAAGAAAAATAAGATTACACTAGCGTTTCCTCTTAGAACAACAGGCAATTAACTGTACAGAGGCAAGATGACACAATGTAACAAAATCCACTTAACTGAAGGAGCAGTGTAGAACAGGGACACTCACTTAGCAGTCAGCAGAAGTTAAGGATTTTTAACAACCAGCCAAACATGGACTTTCCTTCTGACTGTACTAAGTATCCTCAACTTCGGCTCACTTCAGTGAGAGCTCTTTGGTATTATCAGCCTACAACTGCAACTGCACTAAGGCTTCTTGCATTAGTATTTTTTAACCCAATTGCTTGCTTGGTTTGAAGAGGCCTCTTTAAAAGTAGGAAATTAACCATTTTCCAGGAGAATGCAGTGATTAAGCTAGGGTGATCAGTTACTCCAAGCTAAGTCAGAACAAGTCCCTTCCTCATTCTTCCCCAGTTGTCCTGGAAACAACACAATTCCGTCAATCTAAAATAGTCTCACCAGAACTCTCAGTGGCTTCTGTGTCGCCCATGAGCAGTGGACATCCCATGGGAAGTCACCACTAGAAAAAGCAGGACTCAGAGCAAGGAACCCAGTTTGGATTATGAGAGACACAAACGACCCATGACAGCCTGGAGAACTCCTTGCTTCCCTCCTGCTCCCTTATGGTGGCAATAATTTCCCTCACCAGCTGGTCAAAGTCAAAATGTTCAGCATGGCAATCCCAGGGCACTTCAGATAAATCATGCACTTACAGATTCCTCCCACCTCTAGTACAATAGGAAAGCCCTGGATGAGCTGTGTGCCTGCTTTGCTTCTCCCATGAAAGAGGCAAGAGCCCGCCGCACCAAAAAGCGCACTCCCACATACACACTCCTGCACAAAGGCAGACTTTTAACTTTAGAAATCTTTTCTCTGACACTAGCATGGAATTTTTTGCGAAATCTCAGCTCTGTGTATCTATGTGTGTGCACTTGACAGCATTTCTATTTTTATTTATGTATTTTATACTATATAGAAATTCTTTTTACTAAAATGCCATTTACACAGGGATAATGACTGATCAGCAAGGGTCATGCACAGGACAGATATGACTGGAATGAGTTAAAGATGACTTTGTACACACAGCACTTAAAACAACATACCACAGCTTCACATACCACTGTAATTTTCAGACTTGACAAGCCATGGTTAAAACAACTGAGCACTGTGCTCCAGTAACAATTGTCTAGCCATTTACTCAAATGTCTGCTAGCCACTCATTAACTCCTCAAAAATGAGATTTCATATAAGTGAGCTTAAAATAAAAAAAAATTGTATTGTGCATTGTTCAAATCATAACCTGCTTCCTACGTCTCTTCTCATCAATGGTTTAAGAGAAGGACATGTACAAAACAGAGATTTGCCCATTTTACCTATGTTTCCATCCTTTCAGTGCTTCTACAATGTCAGAAATATCACACATTCACCCTGTGGGTACAACTTCTTTATCAAGTATCTAAGGAAAACATAAATCTAACCTGTTCCTGCAAGAACTGGGGATTTGCACTGGTTTGCATTTATGTCAGTGTAAATAAAATCGTGCTATAACAAAAGGGAGTCAATCTCAATGCCTAGTAGGAAATTAATACTGTAAATACAATTCCAACAACACTAATATTACTGGCCATCAGTTATCCTAGAAAAGAAAAAAAGCCCCTCCTGACATCATTGTTGTGGAAAATGCCTCCTTGGCCCTATCCAAAACCACTAGCAAATGTCTGAAATTCTCTAAATTTGGCCTATACCAAACTTGTGAAGAAAGCAAACGACAGAGTGCCCTGACACAAGCCATGAGCAAGACCTTGTCCACTCAAATCAGGCACAACTTGTTCCAAATTCCCATCTTTAACAATTGACAAGAGCAAGGCATACCCAGGTGAGCTAACAAATCTACAGAGTCTTTAATGTAAAAACGCTGCTTCAAAAGCCACGCCAACTCACAGAGCCTCATCTCACTATATATCACAGTCCTCTTTCACCACTGCTCTTTATTAAAGGTAGTATTTATAGCCCTGAAAGACGGCCATAGCTGACAAGAAACATTTGTACCCTGCTAGGAACCAGTGCACTACAAGATTCAATGTTTCCACAAACCACCAAAAGTTTAGAAAGGAAGTGCCAGCGCTACCACTTAGTGAAATTAAGAGTACAGCAGCTCCCAGCTTCTGCTTTGCCTCTAGGAGCCATGGCTGGGATATGAAAGGAGGAACATCCAGCAAGAAGGAGGGTGTGCTCTTGCCCGTTTGCCAAAACTAGTCAACAGGGCTGCATAAGAAAAACTATCTTCCAACTTCTCCATTCTAAAGCTTCATACTGATCAAGGGTGCCCATACATGCATTGACAAATAAGGGATGCTTCCTTCTACTCTTCCAGTAGTTAATTATGACAGTTGATTAGCTTATTACTTAATACAAAGGGTGGGCTAAGTAAGTACTTTTCGTACCTAGTACAAAAAGTAAGTTCTAAGTGAATACTTTTTGTACTCACAAAGTACAAAGTACAAGTACAAAAAGACTGTCAAATCAATACAGGTTGTCTGTAACATAAGCCTCTTGTTCAGGGGAAATGACAGATTCTTAGCAGTAAAGTGAGACTTCAGTTCCCAAGTGGCTTTAGGTGGCTTGAAGACTCAGTGCTCATGTCACTGAGGGCTTAGGAAATGCAGATGCCCTGTGTATGGCTACTGTGCAAGCTGCCTTCAGGGAAGGATATTTTAGCAGGGTCCAAGTGGTGTTACTCAGGGAAAAGGCTGATGTCTCTTCTTACTTTCAGCACGTTCCAGGTCTGTCATTTTCCCTTCATACCTCAGTTTACTAATCTGCTGAACTCAGAAATGCTTGTCCCTGTTATATATAGGTGTAATTAATGCGTTTTTGATATATGTGTGGCGAGCTGGGTGTGCAAGGATTCTTAGAAATTATAGAAAATGTAAAATCAGAGCCGAGAGAGATTGCTTCACTAAGTTGCAGGAGACTGAAAGGAAACACCTAATTAGCATCCCAACAGGCTTCCCGGCACGAGACAATGGCTTGTGGATCG
>VXBC01011428.1:301280-341588 GCA_013399945.1 Ploceus nigricollis
TCCAGGCAGGAGGAGCGGGGAGCCCCGGACGGGCAAAGCGCACGGAATGCTCCGGCGGTACCACGCGGGGCCGGGCACGGCGGGGCGGAGGGCTTGCCTCCCCCCACCCTCCTCCTCCGGGAGGGCTGGACCACTGCGGAGGGTGCCCCCACTGCTCTGCAGCACCAGGCAGGCACTACGCCTGAGGAATTGCAGCTCCAAGCACAACCGCAGGCTCACGGCACCGTAGGAAACGAGAGCTTCAGCAGCAGGCACAGAGGTGCCATACACGCATCGCACAGGCAGACTTAGGTAAACCTAAGTCTCGGATTGCTTCAGGCAACACAACCGCGCGTTCAAACTCCCTGAGCCGCAAGGGCTCAGGAGGCTATTTCTGGTTCACCTGAGCATCACCATGACACACCGCCTTCACCCCTCTGCGATAAACCTCCCGCCGGCCCCAGCACGCACACATTGCTTCTCACCTATGCATTCTGAACACCGTGATTCCCCACTGGCTCAAACAAATTAGTACTCACGACCTGTCAGTCACCACACAACATACACGCCTGGTGCAATATAACATGATATTGGAATACTGGAGGAGGGAGGGTGGTGTTAGCTGTGAGATTATTGTTGGGAGGATTACTCTGTTGGGCACACTCGTGGCTATAGCCATCCTGCCGTGGTGACATCTTCTACTGGCACCTACCTTAGGTGAGCCCTTGAGGCTTATCCCTAACAAACCAGGAACACTTTTTTTTTCTTCTTTTTTTTTCTTTTTATTTTTTTTTCCTAATTAAGTGAGGAAAAAAGTATTTAAACATCTACTGCTAGTTTATCAGTATGGCTGCAAATCTAAACTAAAATTAATTCCAAGTGAAATCCACATTAGGCAGGCACCTGATGTGACTCATCTAAGCACACCTTGTCTTTGTCATAATTTTTGTCCTGATGAGCCAATGTAGGCCTTACTTGACAGTATCTTTTAAATATTAGTTGCTGCAACTACGGGGTAGCAGAATCCAGATCTGAATGTGCTGCTTGTTCTCCCCTGTCCAGTTTTATGTCAGCCTTTGGTTTTGCTGTAAGGAGCTGCAAGTCTCAGGACTGACCTCAGTTTCTGGCTCCATATAGGTTATTGCAGATGAGCAGTCACTTACTGCCTATTGGCAGGCAACATGCATGCACAAGATTTAAACACCTTTTTTACTGCATGATTGAAGGAAAAATATTTTAAACTCTAATGTCCTTCTGCCTGGTGTTTTAAGAGCAAACTGTACCTTAATCCATAAAGTTAGCAAAACTGCTTCTGCTCAAAGGACTTCTTTCATTTTGCCATAAAAGAAATAAAACAGATAAAAGATCTCCCACCCTTACTCCCAGGAAAGCTTTAACTAGACTAGTTCCATCTAAGGGAATAGTCCTAGGACTCTTGGATAACATCCTGTCCCTGGAGGATGAAGACCAGAGGCATCTTTGTCACTCACAAGGTCCTTCACCACTTTGCAGGCGTGTTGCACCCTCACCACTCTGCTTTTAATTCAACCTCCCACTCTGTCTGTGTCTGTCTTTCACTGTCCCCACTCCCTTTGACAGCACACTATAAGAAAAGTTTGCACACAGAGTGATTTTCTACAATTGCACAGTATTTTCTGACCACTCAGCCTAGTTTTTGCTTCTCACATGACTCTTTCTTTTAATAGGCTTTCTCACCTCTCCTTTTACTTAAAGAGAAATTATTAACATTTTTGTAATGCTCACTCCTCTTTCAGTAAGTGCACAAACAAAAGAAGCAGCTAACCTGTGAATTTGGTGGGAGCAAAAATCTCATCCCAGCAGAAGAAATGTTCTAAACTCCCACTGGCCTCAAGAGAGGAAACACTGTGCCCAAAGATACATGTTTAACATCCAGATCACAAACTGCATTTGGACAACTCATTTGTGTACACAAAGTGTTACCGCTCCTAAAGTTGCTGCCAATAAATTCAGGTAGGAACTGTAGATGAACAAGGTTCATTTGTAACCAATAGCTAACTCCTCCAGAGACAGATCCCAGAGATGTGATAATACTAGACAGACATTTATCAACACATCAGCATTGCCTAATAAACCTTCATAATGTAAATTTGCACTCTTCTTATGAATGGCAGGTTTGGATGGCTCATTTCTCTCCTGCAGTCACCCTGGAAATTATTCTCTGTAGAAAATTAGAAGTGTTAAAAGAGGCAAAACTACAGTCTGTGACAGTACACTGAAGTAAAGAGAGGTTGGGGAAAAATCAGCAGGCACACAGAAAGCTCACCCACTACTTTTACCTTTCCAGATGAGGGACTTCTGCGACATCTCCTTTGAAGAGTGTTTCGCTTGCATCCCTTAGGCCATTGGCAATGCCTTCACCACATCCCTTCACCTCTCTGTCAGGGACGTCTGTCTGCCCCACGGCTGATGTCCTATCTAAAAACCGTCCGCTCTCCTTCATGCGATGCTGGATCATGGGAGTGAGTGGTATCTCAAAGCTGAAGTAGCTATCGGGCTCTGAGTACAATGTGTCCAGAGATTCCACACTGTAGTACAAAGATGCATTGTCTAGGATGTTTTCAAACTGTGAGCTGTATAGATCAGTGGAGACATCAGAGTGCCTCTGCCCAAGGAAATCTTCGTGTCCTCCTGTGGCGGCTTCCCCCTCCTCCACCATCCTGAAAATTAACCAGAAACAGCTCATTTCAGTTTGGGGGCAAGGTTTAGACTTTGGGCAATCCTTCTAACCTTCCACTTTTCTGAGCAGAAAGGTCAACGCAGCTTTATGCAAGAGAGGGCACTGCAGGTAAAATGCTGGCTTCTCTTTGCACTACCTCTCTTTATGACTGCCATCATCTCCCTCTCCAGGGAAGAAAGAAACAATTTTCTGGGTAAAAGAAGAGGGCTGGGAGACATCCTGATATTGTCTAACAGATCAGCTGCTTACATGCAAAAGAGAAAAGCGCACTGTGTAAGATCTATCTAGCACCAGTGCCAACCCAGAGGCTGTACATGTTGGAGATGTGTATCCAGATGAAGCCTCTGCCCCTGAAGGATAATCTGCTATCTCTGCAGTCCTAACACTGGGGTCTTCAACAAAAAGCTGAAGGAAATCACTCCAAAATGCAAAGGGAAGCACGTGCAATTAAAAATATGGAGCCTGGGGAACCAGATTTGAAGGGAGAAGACTCAACCTGCTTGCTGATGCAAGGAAAGGTATACCATTCCCCAAAAGAGTTTTCTTCTCTGCTGCACCAAATACTGTGGGGCTCCGCAACATGCCAGAGGTTAGGCCAGCCAGCCCAAGTAATCCCACACACTAGCCAAAGCAAAACTCCACAGATACAGAGATGCAGGGGCAGGAAAGCCTCCCTTGTAGAGATGTTGTCTCAGCTGCACACACCTCTCCAGGTCAAAGTGGGCATGATTTGCTCAGAGCACACCAGTGGAACCCTTTGTTTTGTCAGAGATGTGCATCAGGAAAGAAAAGCAAGCGAATCAGGTAATACAGAAAGCACATATTGTAGCATTTATCCTCCTATGATCTACATGGCCTTAATATCTTTATTATCCAACCATTCAGAGGTTGTCACACTGTTTTTGCACGAACTCTGAATGAAACCAGAAAATCTGTTCAGGTGTGTATGGCCAGGCCTGCATGCCAACTGTATTTAATTACATGGTGTCCTGGTTTAGGGCAAATTTGGGAGAAAACCTCCAGAAGGGCCCCCCCCAGAAAGCAAACCCACACGGCCCCTCCCCCTAGTTGGTGCAGGGAGAATTTTCTCAGAGAGAAGTGGAAAAAACCTGTTTATTTAACAGGCAAAGCACTCCCCAGCACACAAAATGAACAATACCAGGTGACAAAACTCATTCATCGCTCTGAAGAGATGACAAATTCAGAAAATCTCTCCGGTGGGTGGTTCCTGTTATCAGTCCCTCCGGCGCTGGGAAGGGCTGCTGCTGCCCAGAGTAGGCCCCATAGGCCACAAAGTGGAGCTCTCGGTGTTTCCCCGGGTCCCAGTCCAGAGCAGGTTCAAACAGATCCAAGAAAAGGGAAAGAAAACCAGTCCAGGGAAAACTTGGACTGCCTCAGCTAGCTAAACTAACTAAAAAGCAAAGGAGCGCAGTGTTCTGCCCTGTCAGTGCCCAGACAACACAGTGGAGTTCTGTGTTCCAGCAGAATGTGAGGAGTGAGTGCAGGCTGATAACAAAACTCCGTGCTTCTTTTTCTCCCTGCCTTCGCTCTCAGAACCCATCTTGAAGGCACAGAATATAATATCCAGCATACACAACTGGGGATACAAGCATCATAACGTCACCCTAGGACACATGGCATGTCCAAATCCCAATTATACCTGCTACAGATGCTTCATCACACAGACATCACTGTGCAAACAGCATGACTTCTGATCTTTACGTTTCAAAACCTGAGATGGACTGCAAACTTCAGTAAGATGGTGTGAAGTGGATTCAGTACCAACTTCAGGCACTAGCCAACCACCAGCTATGTAAACCAGAATTGTAAACACCACACCACAAGCAGCAAACAAATATTTGCTCCTTCTTATTAACTCCTAAACAGGTAGGCACAAGCCACATGCCTAGACAAGACAACCCCTGCCTTACCCCTGCTACCCTCTTAGCACCAGCTCACCTGCCCTGGCCTCTTGCAAGCACAGCCATCTCCTCCTCACCACAGTTCTTCCTGTCCTTCACAGAAACTTCATCCTTCCCGCTTTCTTCGAGCAGTGGTAGAGGAGTGGCTCCAGAGGCAGCGGGTTCCAGCCTTGGGTCTTCACAGAACTCACTCCAGGCACTGTCCGGCAAGGAAAGCAAGCCTGGGGAGACCACTGGTGACACAGGATGGCTGGATGTTTTGGGGAATGCCTTCTTCTCCACAGAGTCCAGCAGTGAGTGCTTCTTTCTTCGCTGTTCCTCAGCTTTTTGCAGCCATAAGATCTCCACACCTTGAAATTCTACACGTTTACTCACAGCTGCCTCTTTAGCAAGCCTTCTGTCGGTACCTGTTTGCATTTTGCCTTGACTGTACTCTGAAAACTCCTCAAAACATGTCCTCCTCTCCACTCTGCTGACTCCTTCCAGGCTTGTCACAGATGGCTTGTGACAGCTTGTTTCCTGAGCTGCGTGGACCTCCTCTGCTTTATTACTTATGGCTTGTGAGGATTCAGACTGCTTTTCTCCAGCCCGTACTGGAGCCAGACCTTTCTCTATGATCAAATGCTTTTTTTCCTCAGCTGTTCGTTCAGATGGAAGAAGCATGTCTGAGAGTTTTTCTTGGCCTGCTGGAACTGGTTCTCTGGCTGCCTGCACATTTTGGCTGCCAGTAACACTCTTTTTTTCCATTTGCATCTCTGAATCGAGAGAAGTATTTGCTCTTTCTTGCACCTTTGTTACTTCTAGCCGTCGAGAGATTTTCATAATCTCTGGCAGATTACTCGTGGGCTGCAAACCTTCTTCTGGAGTGTGAAGCTGCACTGCCCCTGCATCAGGCCTCAAATTATCAGCAGGAGCTGCGCACTGAGCAATAGGCCTGACACGGTGGTGACTGTCCCATCTTTCCGGACTGCGTGTTACAGGCTCGGCCTGGCACGTCGATGCAGCCGATGGCGCTTGTCTGCTCGGCTCTATAGTGCCGTACTCTGGAAATTCATTGATGATGGTATGAGGAGGCAAACTGCTGCTTCCATGGCCACTACCTGCAAAGTAAAAGAAGAGAGACCCTGGATTTATCTACCACACGCACAAAGCAAAAAGTCTGATCTCTCTCCCCTAACAGAGAGTTAACTGTCATAACAGAGCTCTCCCCTGCAGGGAAAATACTTCAGTTTAAGTCACTTCTGCTTTCACACTGCAGTTATCCAAAGCTGGTCCTTTTACATAGGAGTTTTTGGGCGGCCCTACTTTGGGAGTCTGCACTACAGAGGAAGGAATGCCAGAAATGTCTGCTACACTTCAGAAAAGGTCCCAATGGCACGTGAATAGCCTGAGGCCTCAGGCCAGGCCACAGGCCTTTGCCTAAGAAAGCAAATGTTCAGATGTCTGACATCCATCCACAGCATACACCACCCACGATGGTTTTACTTAAAAATGACACTATACATGATGGTTTTACGTTTACAGGTAATTTGCACTTGTAAAAGTGAAACACTGGGAAGACAATCAGCCACACTCCTTATGTTCTACAGCCTTGACAAAACTAATTAGCTAAATTACAAAGTAATTAATGAGCAATTCAACTTTCTGCCAGCACTACCCTCTTCCTTTAACAACTCCGGTAGCTGAAGGTCATGTTGCAGTGATGGATGCATACCAAGCAATTCACATTTTCTACTGCAGCAAACAGCTGCTGCAGAAAAACCTTGCAACCCCTCCCTTCCTTGTGCTTTTCCAACCGATGTAAACAAAGCAGGAGCAAAAATGGGTGATCCCATTTTCCAAGTGTCAAGCACCCAGTGGCTCCCATTGTTTCGAGGTAACAGAGAACCATCTGTCGGAAGGGACCTCAGGGATCACATAATGACAGATAATTGGCCACCTTATATCACAGCCAAGGNTGGCATGGAGTATAAAAGTGTTTTAAATCAAACTGCAGGGTGGCCAGACTCAAACCCCTACTTTGAAAAGCATCAGGGGTGACAGCTGTGAAACCAGACACCAACTTGAATTTGAATGGTTTGGTCCCAAGGTGCATCTCTAGGTGCTGCATTGCAAACTGATCCCCATCTCTGCTCCAAGCAGGCCGGCCACGGTCTGTTTCTGAGGCAGAAGCCATGTAGCTGTGGTTAATGATAGGCTGAGTTCAAAGTGAAAGAGAGGATAATCTAACACAAGTTCAGAACCGCATTAATATGGCTACCTATATGCCAGTGGCTTGTTAAGGTAAGCAGAAGCTCACACCTGCCAGTATATCCCAGAATATCTAGCTACAGGGAAAATACCACACACTGGGCGTGGTGCAGGATCAAAGTGACAGTCTTGGACCCTGCCAAGCCTCAGAATCTTCCCCAGTGGTTTCTCCAAACGTCTCCATGCCATTGACTTAATCACTATATAATAAAAATTCAGCTTCATCCAGACGACTTGGTTGCTGTTCAGGACAGTGACTGGACAAAGCAGGGACCTTTTCTCTGCTGCAAGGTCCCAGGGAGCCATAAGGAGCAAGGATGCCCTGTCCACAACTGCATCACCAGCTCATCTTCATGGCAAGGTTTCCAAAACACAGGCCTGGGTGCACCCACAGTGCTTTTCCTAAGTGTCTGAAGCAACAGACAAACAGTCCCTTTGCACACAACTCGGCCACACAGTGCTTGTGTGCATCTCAAGCCCATACTTTTCATGGCACAGGCACTAGGCTGCCACTGTGGGACACTTCCACCAGGACAGACTCTCATATGATAGTGACACTCCGTGGTTACAATGTCTGTACACCTGCACCAGAACAACCCCAGGCAAGCAACCCCAAACTGCTTTCTCATCCTGCAGTCCTTCTCTGATGCAGAAGCTTTAATGCTTGCTGCTCTCTCAGCATGGTCTAGAGGAGGGATTTCTTAGGAGAGGACTAATAGGGAGCATGTCACTATAGATGCTAACATAAACCCTTCTTGGTGGACACATCCACCCACAGCAATGCTTAGTGTGTGCCCTCAGCACTGTGGGACAGCACTTGGCCAGGCCACTGCCCAGGCCACAGTCTCTGGCTGCACTGCATGAAGAAAGAGAATACATAGTGCCCCAAGAGTTGGGACCCCGCATGCCTCACTCCAACCCACACATACCGCCTTGTTGGAAGGAAGCCTGGAGCCTCAGCCCCGGCCTCCTGTGGGGCTGGGAGGCAGCCAACATGCTCGGGAGGCCAAGCCCTAACAAGGCATCGCACACACATCCTGCCAAGGGGCCAGGCTTGTCTCTGCTAATTGCTATCTTAGCTTCTGAACCAACACGAGGGAAACAGAGGGGGCCTTATTTCTTGCGGTGAATGCTAAATGCTCTGCTGCGCATCCCTATCTGCCACCGGCAGCCACTGCTGACGGTGGAAAGAAATCTTGAGCAAGTTTCTGATTTACCTCTCCTCCTGAACTTCAACAATCAGGCAAACCCATCAGACTCCAGAAGAGGTACACATACAGAGCACATACCTGCACATGCAGGCACAGAGAGGTGTCCAAAGGGAGGGAGAGTGCTTACAGGTATTCCCCTCTGCCACACCTGCAAGCTGTGCTCCATCTGGGCAAGAGAGTAGCGTTGTCACAGTAGAAATATAAGGCCATGTCTGAAGTGAGATGTCAGCAGCCATCCTCTGGACAGACTACTGCTGCTGCTGCTGTATACAAGCACAAGTCAGTGGGATTCTTGCCTTCATGCAGGAATATTGCCTAAGTCTCTGTCTGATTGAAAAAAACTTCCTATATGACATCAAAGCGGTGTTCTGTTGCCATTATATTAGGTGCCACCATGCACATGACTGCCAAGGTCTCTATTTCGTGAAGTAAACCATGACCAATCCGCCACCTCTCCCAAAACTGCAAAGCCTTTCTGTTTCCTCAGAGAGCTATTTCAGGTACAAGAGCTTAGGGGAGCTTGAGCTCTTTAAGGGAAACTCCTCCCTTATTCCCATCCACCACCATAGCATCATGTCTTGCTGCAGCTACTGGCATATCCTGTCCAACCCCATCCCCCAATATGACTGCATTACAAACAAGGATAGAAAGACAACAACAAAATTTAAGGACTGCACTGAAGATGCGCAGGGAAAAAAAATACCCATCACCAAACAAACAAAGAAAGGACACACACTTTCAGGTAACACAAAATTTCTACTTTGCATTGAAGGTGGCTTCTTTCAATAAATGGAAANTAAAAGGAAATTCTAGGAAGCAAAACACAAGTTAAAAGCATAGACAGACATTTTGTTTACAGGTACATTTTAAAAAAGAATGGTGTGAGTGTCTCTCTCTATAGAGTATATATGTATATATATATATATATATATATATAAAATATAGCTCGAGAAATTAGATATATTTGCTTGAACAGTCTCCTTACTCACAGAGGTTACTGTAGCTCCAGCAGTTACCCATTGGTCAAAGAAATAAAATGGAAAGATCATCAGTTTATCTATAGCGATACCAGCTAATTCAATTGCTGCTGTTCTAGTCAACTGGAATCAAAATAGTTTCAAATTTCCTGGCAGCTGCTGCCCTGCACTGCACACAATGATGTAAATGGATGCTTTCTGAGTATTATGAAACTGATGGGGGAACTGCAGTCTCATTCAGTCTATCGCAGGAGCAAAGGAGTCCACCTTGGCAGCTTGCAGGGGGGAAAAAAAATTTCCTCCAGCAAGGCTGCCTGACGGCATGCCAGGGATACGTCTGTGCTTAGCTGCTGTTTTTGTAACTGCGTCCGTAAGGGGAGAATCGGGCAGAATGGCGGTGCTGAGAGTCATGTGCTGGTTTCGGAATGCAGGATGCTTTATGGCATTTCAGTATTAGTGAGCTGGAAGCATTCATTAAGCAGCCAGTCATCCTGTATTTTATGTCTGCAGCTCTTTGCGCCGATCACAAGTAGCACATGGATGAGCTTGCATGCAGCATCGTATCAGTTACACTTCCCTGGTATTCTTGCCACCATTTGTAAAAGGCAAATTAGGGCAAGTAAAAAGCAATGTATGCATTAAGATGAGACAAATCTCTAGGTGACAGAACTTAATGAACAAANAAGAAAGAAAATAATGGATAGGGAAAAAGCTAAAATAGAAAGGGGGTGAGTGACTAGAAAACTGAGACCGGGCAAATATAACCTAACAGCATTTGGCAGCCTTTCTGATGACTAGACGTTGAAAGAATTAATGACTTAAATCAGGCATAGATATGATATTTCATAGGTAAATAACCATTCTATGTCAAGCAAACTTGTCTACAGCATAATAAAAGGAAATTCTAGGAAGCAAAACACAAGTTAAAAGCATAGACAGACATTTTGTTTACAGGTACATTTTAAAAAAGAATGGTGTGAGTGTCTCTCTCTNCTGCCCTGCACTGCACACAATGATGTAAATGGATGCTTTCTGAGTATTATGAAACTGATGGGGGAACTGCAGTCTCATTCAGTCTATCGCAGGAGCAAAGGAGTCCACCTTGGCAGCTTGCAGGGGGGAAAAAAAATTTCCTCCAGCAAGGCTGCCTGACGGCATGCCAGGGATACGTCTGTGCTTAGCTGCTGTTTTTGTAACTGCGTCCGTAAGGGGAGAATCGGGCAGAATGGCGGTGCTGAGAGTCATGTGCTGGTTTCGGAATGCAGGATGCTTTATGGCATTTCAGTATTAGTGAGCTGGAAGCATTCATTAAGCAGCCAGTCATCCTGTATTTTATGTCTGCAGCTCTTTGCGCCGATCACAAGTAGCACATGGATGAGCTTGCATGCAGCATCGTATCAGTTACACTTCCCTGGTATTCTTGCCACCATTTGTAAAAGGCAAATTAGGGCAAGTAAAAAGCAATGTATGCATTAAGATGAGACAAATCTCTAGGTGACAGAACTTAATGAACAAATCACAGGATTTATGGTATTGTATCACTACTGCAGCCTGCCAAAGGGGAGGGTTACACACATCTCCTTGTCCTGCACTGCATCATGTTACAACTTCTACAGTCACTAAAACTATTCCAATTGATAAAGCAGCCTGCTCCTCTTGAGATGGAGCAGCCGTCCCCTAAAAAAGGGGAGGGATGCTGCACAGCCTCTGGCAGCCTTGTGCAGCAGCCCTTTTTCCAAATGATGTCATTCTCCATGCTGCGATAGGTCCTGCCTGGCCAGCGTAGCCAAAGCCAGGGGATTAACATAATGCAAACATGGGGCTTTTGTAACTGTGGATGTTTTGCAAACATCCACACCAGACTGGGCGCAGGATTTTCTGCAGCTTGCAGACACTCCAGGCTTTTGGGCAGTTTGCTTGCTCCAAAAAGGAGAAGTGGAGCCAGGTCTTCATCCCGTCGAAAGTTACAGCAGCATTATGTAAAAACAACAAGTTGGTGGAAATGGGGAAGCTGAGTGAAAGTGAGAGGCAAACAGAGGGAAGAGGCTGGGGAGAGTTGCTTAGAAATAAATCCTGGTGAAATGCCTCTGTGCCTTAGCAAACATGCAGTGGAGGTAAAGGGGAACAGAGGTATGGCAGAGCCCTTGCAGAAAAATTGACCGTCTTGGCTGAGATCCCTCACCCTGAAAAGAGACAACCAGAGGGACTCCCTGCTGTGGTCACTGAGAGGTTTGGCACAGAGCCCAACAGTATGCACAGGCTGTGTGCTCTCTGCAGTCCATGCCTGAACAGCCAGACAGTGGTGTGACAGCCAGTAGCTCAGGGTAACTCAGAAATTAAACTAATTTGTTCAGGGAAAAAAATAACCCCCTGCGCATATGCAGGGACAGTATGTTGCTAAGGAAACCATACACCCACAGCTTCCCGCACACTAGAAGAGATTCACAAAAAGACACTGCCCACCACTGCTCTTGTGTAGTTCCCTAAATTCTGGGGGTTTTGGGCCACCAGAGACAGTGCTAGATGAAACTTCAGTTTGCCATAGGACAACCATGCCCGTGCTAGGTAAATCTGTGACAAATCTCTCTGCTAGCCAGTGCTGGAGTCTGGTAGGATATGATGATGCTAAGTTGTCATTAGTTTGGAAAAGAGTGAGAAAAGCCACTAGGATAAGAACATAAATCCTGTGCATTTAGAAAGCAATGACCATTTAGAAAGCATGTAAAATACATGGGTCACTTTGTACCTCTTTGAGAGCTTGTGTGGATTTTTTTTACAACTGCACAAGTTCTAGCCCTATTCCTGATGGAAAGCTTTATGCAAGCAATACTGTGACTTGGTTGCATATTTTTCCCCACAGATTTTAACTACTTCCCAGTGGTAAGCAGGGTTTGGGACCACTTGCATAACCCCAACTGCACTGAATTAAAGATCCTGTACCTTTCCCCTGCTTGCAAGAAGGATGGCACCTTGCTGCAGTCACTCACAGTCCTACAGCGAGCTCAAAACAGGACAAAGTCCAAAACTAACATGCAGCACGTGCTGAGAGGATTTAGTGTGAAGGATTATCCACTACAAATTGCTGTATGGGCCACAGATGGTCAGTGAGATAGCTCAATCCCAAGAGTCATTACCCTGGAAAGCAAAATGGTAGAGTGGAACAGCTGCTAGCATAAGCAGTAACAGGAGGGAATACAAAGGGAGTATCTCTCCCTTTGTAAGGGAGTAAGGACTCCTTATCCTGACATAAAAGTGCAAGTGGGTCTTAGAATATTTAATGCCCTTTACTTCTTTGAAGTCCCACACTCTGGAATTATATGGCTGTGAGAATCTCAAGTTTTGATTTAAGACTTATGTTTGGAGAAGTCTGAAACCCAAAATGTAAACAACAGATCCAAAAAGAATCTGAAATTTTCTATTTTTCTGCTGCTGTGATTTAGAAAGGAAGCAGCTAACAGATTTTCTAAGTGTAGATAGACGCAGTAATTAGCAAGAATTACTTTAAAAGCTCCGTAAGAGCCTTCACCTGAAGAAAAAACTTCTGAAACAGTGACAACTCACAGCTGCTTTGACACTTTCAACATCTACAAAGACTTTACAGCGTCTCTAAATTCACTTATAATTAATGTTATATACTTTATAAAATACTGTATTTTTCAACAATCCTCTCAAAACCCTTGGAAAGTTGCTTTGAGGAAGCAAAAACGGCTTTAAAAATCCATCACTTGTAAGCACAGATCTCAGAAACTCTGATTTCTGTAGATCCAGAGACCAGGCACACCTACAAAAAAGGATGTCCTTTACTACATTGCAGAGTTTGGGACCAATTAACCAAGCTGAGAGTAGTCTTGCTAGGCAGTTCTTAAAGCACCCTAGGAGATGGAGCTCAAGTTATGTGCCCAGCTTAAAAAAAAAAAAGGACATATAGGGACATGTGTGTCTCCCAGGCTCCAAGTGTCTGTTGCTAAAGGTGTCATTGGACATTGCCTAGTAACTTTTCAGCAGGCTCTCACAGCGAATGAGACTCCCTCCCTGCAGAAGCTGGATTAAACAAACAACACAGGGATGTAAGGCAGAAGGTACTTGTTAAAGCAGTGAACTGTGAACAGGAAAAATACATGCTGTACTCTGTGTTACACTCTTTCAGTCCAATACCAGGCCAGAACTGCACCTACCCACATAATTTTATTTAAATGCCTTCTCCATGTGCATATCAACAGCAAGTTAACATGCATCATTTCCTTCAGAAAGCTTCAGAAATGAAGCAAGGCTACAGCACAGTAGAGGGTTTGTGTTGGTGTGCTGGAGATCTCAACAGATGATGGGGCTGAGGCCGAGGAGAGGACATGTGACAGGTAAAAATGCATCTGTGTCCCACTGTACCTGCCTATAACAAGCCACTAGCTGAGTGGCTATAACAAGTCCACTAGCTGAGCCTCTCCTGTTGTGCCCACTGTTTCCATCTGCCTGATGGAAGGGGACATGGTGACAGGTAAAAATGCATATGTGTCCCCCTGTACCTGCCTGTAACAAGCAAAGTCAGCTGGCTGAGCCTCTCCTATTGTGCCCATTGATCTGGATGCCCCATTTTCTGTCTGCCTGATGGAAGGGGATGACCTGACTGCCTCCAGGAAAGTGTTGCTGAGTCCTGCCAGCTGAATTCAGCCTGTGACACATGTGCTCAGAGCATCTATGTGACCTGATACTGACAGACTGTCAGCATCACCAAGTCTCTGAATATTTGTGTGCTCACATCAGCATGGCTCTCAGCTTCGGCAACACGGCAGACAGGGAGACATCTACTGCCTTAACTCTGGCATTTCCTAACTTCTGAGTGCTTAATTCTACACCTTTAAAAAACAATAAACAAACAGTCCATGTTTTAACGATTATTTGTACTAAACTCTTGGCCTTCAAACAACTCTGTTGTTTAGAAAGTTGAGGATGTGGTAATCTCCTCCCTACAGCTGTAGGTTATGATAACTTGAACTATCCAGCTTTCAAGTGGAGGTCACAAGACATTCAATTTCCTCCTGTGGCACAAGGGACTTAGTGCCTTGTGCCCCCTTTAGTTTTCCTCCCCCCTGGACTGGAAACCCAGATATCCATCACACCACACCTGACAGCTCCAGAGCATGCCTCAGCTTCTCCCAGCCCCAGGAAGCAGGACTCAGAAATTCAAGGGAGATAGCAAGACAGTTCCACCTCTCCACCTCTGCAGCCAAGGTGCAGAGCACAATGGAACCTGTCCTTCTGCACCAGCATTTATTTTTCCATGCACACGATTCTCATCTGACAGCACTATAAGAGCTTGCTGCTTTTCAGAGCATCCAAAATGACCTGCTTTACTCCATGCTGGAGTGAAAGAGGAGCACTCAGCACAGCCAGTGAACATGCTGGTACCAAAAAGGTAATCACTTCCTGTAGTGCACAAACTCAACTGGAAAAGTACTTTCTAATACAGTACCTCTGGAGACTTAAATTTAAAAAGTTAACCTTCTTTTTGCATCATTGCCAATCAGCAATGCCAAATATTGGGGATATTTACGAGAAAACTATTGATTACACACTATGATTTAAAAACTCCTCCAGGACTTTCTGACTTGTATGTCAGAAAATGCAGTGGGACACTAGAAACAACAACAACAACAGGCGGATAAAGTCAAGTATGCATAACAGGATGATGGAATTTTAATTATGTGGGAGAGGGTTACCACAGCTTCGAGCTTTCTGTATTCCAGCCTTGTGTGTGCTCCTGGTAAACGCTGCAGGACATCTGATGTGCCAATCCTTCACCATAATTAAGCAAAATTAATGTGAAAATCAGGCAGTCCTCCAACCCTCAGAAATGCAGTTTTGCACCTTTTAAGGAAAACAGAGCTGCAGAGGAAGATACCAGACCAGGGAGCCCAGACTTTCAGGATTGCCTGGAGATGGAAAGAGCAAGAGATGAAAATATGGCAAAGGGTGTTGCCTCAAAATGGAAAACAACAGGGTTGGAGCACTGGGCAAGACTACAGTCAGCAGTCTGGGCTATCATGAGAACAATGTAATGAGTGCCTGTGGTCTAAAGGCAGTTCCTGCAGTGAGGACCAGGAAGGTGCCACTTCCTTGCAATGCAAGGGGGATGCAGCAGAGCTGAACATGCATGCCTTGAAGTAACAGAGCAAACAAGCAAGGCAGAATGTACGTCAGTAATGCTCACTTTACACAAAGATACTGGGATAATTTTCTTAAAGGTGCTTAAATCAGAAGCACAAGAACACTGAAAAGGCTTTACTTTTACAAAATAGCAGCCATTGTGTCCTTCCTTTGCTCTTGGAAAAAAGTTCTAGACATTCTAAAGTAAAAGCAATAATTTCTTCGATTGCTGTTCAGGAACAGGTATGTTGCATGGGTCAAAGTATGTGTTTGATTTTCTTTCATGTGTCAGATCTGGCATTGTTTGACCCCTTGCAACAGTGATTCAGCACACATTGCCAGGAGAAAATAAGCTGCTGTTTTAGAATTATTCTTCTGGTATTATTTTGGGGGGGTTTGTTACAGTTTTTGCTGGCTTGAGCTTGCTAAGCATACAGATGAGCCCAAGAACTAGCATGAGACAATCAGTGGCAGTGTGTGTCTGGGACCATCTCTTTTGGCAGAAGCAAGATGTTAAAAGCTCAGTTGCCTCATGACACCTCACTGAACACAAAACAGCAAGTGACAGACTTTCCAAAAAGCTATTTGTTTCACCAGGAATTCAAAACCAAGCTTCTTCCAGCAGCTGTTGGGAAAGACCAGATTTGCATAGCAACACAGGCAGTATTTGTACAGGGCCGTTTTGTGAAGGACGAGATTAAACCTCTGGTACACAGGAGGGATGAAAGCTTTCTCCTCGCAGAAGCATGAGAGAAAAGACTGTTTATTAATCTTAAGAAGCTATTTTCTTCCTAGCAACGGTCTTGGATCTATTTTCTCATATTACAGGAATTTTGGGGTATTTGGCCTTCATGTTTATTTAAGGAATTATTTCATAGTATCCCCCACTTTTTTCTCCAAGGAAGCACGTTTAAGACTAAGTCATGTGGCCGTGACTTTTTTTTTTTCTTTTTGGTATTTAAATGTACTAACGGCAAAGTCATTTGCCTGTCAAAATCAGGCCTGTAGCACGGCCAAGCCTGAAGAAAAGTCTGCTCAATAGAGATTACTGTTTCCACAGCAGTTTCCAGAGGAGGAATGTATGTTTCCACATACAACAGGCAGCCTTTTATGTCAGTGAGTCTGAGAAGAGGTCTTGTCCAACCCAGCTAAATTCAGTTTCTAAAAAACATTTTCTTTTGCTGGAAGGCAGAAGGCTGGGGTTTCGCCAAGGAAGGTGGCCAGGCTGTGCAGGGCCACGTGGACAAGTGTGGTGCATCCTCCTCGCTCCCCCAGTGGGAGGGGTCTGCAGGGAAATGTGTGGTCTTGAACCCTTCCACAACAGGAGGGTCCCAGGGGTTTGGACATGCTTCTGCTCCGAGTAATGCATCCAGGGCAGGAGGATAGGCAATGGACAAGAGAGGAGAGGACCCAGACAAGAGGCATCATGCATTAAAGACAAGAGCACATTAGGACATCAGTCATCACAAACATGCCAGATAAAATCAGACTGAAGACAGCTAAGGAAAATGTTTTACACGTCTAACTTTTTATTTTCCCCCCTCTCATCTGAAAATGACCAGCAGCTTCAACCTGGTAAAGGTAAAAATCAGCACGGGAGCTTATTAACAAAAGCTGCCATCTCCCACATGGGTAAACAGAAGTGTTTGCCACAGTCGCCTCCAATTATTGTTCTTTCTTTGTGAATTGGCTTGTCTGATGCAAGTGTTTTAGTACTCAGTCAAGACACGTATATCCTCAGCAGCATCAGCAGGGCTACAGTAACATGGCTGTGGCTGAAAGGGAAAGGATAAACCAGAAGGCAGAAGTAATTAAACCGTTCAGCAGCTTATATACTACGTTCCGTTTCTGAGGCCAGCCATGGCACGGGTCAGCTGCTTTAGGTTAGATAGATTAAAGTTCAGCCTAACTGCTCACAGTGACAAGTTGTTTTCTTGATCAAGTTTAAACACCAACATTTCTCCTAGCCCTGCCCCTGTCACTCATTTGCTTGAAATATTTCATACTTTGACCCCTAAAAAGCATGTCTTCTTTCTTTTAAAGGAAACTTCAGAAAGTAGCATGTTTATTTGGATTTTTGGTGGTGTTTTCTCCCTTCCCATCTAACACAGAGAAGAACAGAAAGACTTTCAAGCATAGCTGTTTCCCTCAAAAGCATATATCATGACATATTTGACATATATCAAATCAAAAAAACCCAGTATTTGGTGTACAAAAGCCCTGAGTTTGTACTACTGTTCCCTCAGTCACCCTGTCCCCATTCAACTCCAGTAAATAAGCAGTTAAAATATGAAGAAAAAACTAGAAGGGGCAGAACCACTCTCATTTATCCATGGTGGTCAAACAACTTGTAAGAAAGGGAGGAGGAGGAGGATGCATTTGTCTGTGACAGCATGAAGCCAGTCTGGGTAAGCACAGTGTCACCCAGTTTTTGGGTACAATTCCCAGATGTTGTATGTTAACCACTGTTAAATATTCACAAACCCTCCTGTGAGGGTCCCTTGAAATCACTCTCCTTTTGCTAACTGTTAGCCCCTAATGGTAGTTTCTCATTAATAAAGGAACAGGAGGAGATCCAGAAACAAGGCAAGAAGTACAGGAAAAATACAGAGAATTAGGCACATAAGTCAATATATCTGGCTTACTCTTTGCCACCCTTTATTTTAGAGCTCAGTACTTAGCTTGGAATACCCATCATATTTGATAATTGTTTTGGCTGGTAATAACAATAGATTCACTTGGATTTATTAGACACAGCATACTTTATTTAATACCAATCTCTGAATTTGTACCAATGCCTGCTGACAGTGTTCTCACACTGTGTCTTTCCAAGCAAGAAATGAGGTCATCATGATTCATGTAATAAACTGATACACATTTTGTGGCAATTTGGAAGAATTTTTAAAATTCTAAATGAGGTCCTTTTGGTTTAGGTTTTTTTGAGGGTTTTTTTCTCTTTTTGGAAATTTGGATTTTTTTCCACTTTGCAATTAGCATTTCCCAAGTGGATGACCAAACTTTATAAAATCCAGGAAGAAACTCAAGTTCTGCTTCTTTATTCTTCATTATTATCATTATTATTATTAATATTTTTTCCTTACTGAAGTTGAGGAGCATACACAGTTTGTTTCTGAACAAAGTGCTGCCCTTTTCTGGCAAGAAGGGAGTCACTTTAATTAAGTGTGACATTCCAGAAATTTTGCAATTAGAAAGGATCAAGGTACAAAGAGAACAGCATGAGGAAATGCTTTTTCAAAGAGGGCAGGGCTTGTTGATAATTTTGACAAGGCAAGAGGAATAGCTACAATAACTACATTTCTTTTCTTTTAAGCTTGGGCTCTTAAAAGGTATAAAATGCTCTATATTTACAAGAAGACAACAGGAACAAGACAGATCATTAGGCATAACATTAGATATTGCACCTGGACTTCTGGAATCACTGACTACAGAGGGCAGAGCAGTTCGGGTACCACCTCAAGTATCTGAATTAAAATCTTACCTACCTCTACCTGTAGAAAGACCACAAAGCGCATTTCTGGAAGGATCTCCAGGCAGAAATGGCCATGTTTCAGCATGTGCAATTGCAGAACTCGTGGCTGAACAACTCCACTGCAGAGAAGTGCAGGGACTCCTTCCACCAATGTGTCTCCAACCCATGAGTCCCTGCTGTCACATCATGGTGGCCCACATGAGCCAGAAAGAAAGGCAGGGGTGTAAGAGAGGGAACCACTGTCATTTTCTGAGGCCAAACCAGCAGGATCCTATGGTCCGGTACTTGCAAAGGGCAGCATAGCACAGTGAGTGAGCCCTCATGGGGTCATTAAAGAAGCAGCTTCTGCAAAATTTTCCTGAGTGGCTTAAGAGATTTTTTTTTTTTTGCACACAATAGTAATAAATAGCACTTACCTATTCCTGGAGGCTTCTCTTCTTCCAAGCCAAATAAAAATTCATATTTGGCCTTGGCAACATTCTGGGCATGAGCCGATATGTCATTATCCCGCACAAGTGCTTCTGTCTAGAGTAAAAATAAACAAAGCTTATATACCTTTTAGTGAAAAAACAGCAGAAGGAACATGAAATCCCTTCAGGCAGCATTTTTAAAGTAGTCATTTCATTCTGTCACCACCAAGATCATCCAGAGTAGACCTGGGCCAACTCAGAGCGCTTTTGAAGAGCTCACCCCTCTGTTGTTGAACCCAAGAATTTCAGTATTAAGAACAAAGACCTAACAGAGATGTGAGAGCACCCAGCCACTCTTTACTCACTCTTTAGCCAGCTTACCTACTGAACGGCCCGCAGCACTGGCCAACTATCTCAATAATATTGATTAGGGTTAAAAATATCAAGGGAACAGTATCAGAAATAGCAAATTTGAATATGCACGTCATAAAACTGGAACCCATGGGAAAACCACAAATGGCGCAGGCTGTCTCTTTGAAAAGATAGGGAGGTAGAGAAAGTGAGGAGCAAGGACTACAAAAAGGATGATTAAAAAGGGGAGGAAGGATAAGGTATGCAAACATGTACTTAGACAAGAGTACTGTCTAAGGGTCCCTGTTGGGCAGCTCATGCATGACCACCACTGTCTAGGTCAGGACAAGAGCCCAACTTGGTTTTACAACCATACCACACATGTCAAACCTGCTTATCTGGCCAGGAAGCAGGGAGGGGACACAGGGTGGTAAGCCCAGTGAGCAGGGGAAAACCTGGAGGGTGGACAGACATGATCAATGGATTGAGCAACCTGTTCCACCCAGGCCTGGTGCCCCCAGCACCTTCCCACTCTCCTTTCTTGTAAGAAACACTTTGACGGAGTAAAGGTCCAGTTTCTCAGAAGAAAGAAAGGCTACAGGAATAAGATCAATATACTTTTCTGAACAGGTAGGGACAAAACAAATCTCTAAGATAAAGCACATGCCAGCAATAAACTGTAGTGCAAAAACTATCTAGAGTCAACATTAAGTTTCTTCCCATCTGGGCAAGACGGAGCCCATAATTCTTCTGTTTGAAGCGACAGATAAAATAAATCACTAACACTATAAATTATTCAGTAAACTTTATATTCATATTAGGCAGTCAATTGCTGTGGCATAGCAAGCCATGGCCCATGGCATGGTTTACATTGGTGAAAGCATTAGTTTATAAAAACACTCTTCAAAAAACAAAGTTAAATGGAACATTCTGACCCCCAGGACAACAATAACTTTTATGCACTTCTACCAAATACCTCAGGATAAGCATAAGATACAAACAGAAATTCAAAGTACAAGGGACACATAATTCACAGGAACACATAGTCACGGCTCTTTAATCAGAGATGGATGGAATCACAAATCCATATATTCCTCCTAGGCCATCTGTCCAACAATTGTATTTTCTTCCAAGAGCACATTGATGAATAGTTATCTTCCCCATGCCCTAGAATGGTTTTGATCCAGGTTCCCCTGGCCTTTTACACCCATTCCTTCTCCTACCTTTCTGCACTGTGCCAGTTCTGCAAGATTTAGTCCAACACAATTCTGCCCTAAGTCAACAGCAGATCCTACACAGGCGTCTTGGACTAATTTATTTACCATTCACTAGACATTTACTAGTTCAACTACTCAGCACTAGGGCTTCCATGCACGTGCTAACACCAGCCTACCCAATCCTTTGATAAAGATGTGATGGAACAGATAAAGGGCTTTCTATCACAAAGATGACTGTCACAAGCATGACAAAATGAGCTTGGAAGAAATCACCATGTCTGTCCTGCCTTTACAGGCCTTCATTCATTCACTGGCAAGCAGGCAGGAAGGGCTAGAAAAGGAATAGCTGGAGCCAGAGCACACAGGAGAAGGCTCTTTGTCTGCAACAGCTTATACAGGAGTAGCTTACAGAGCCAGACAAAAATTCAGCCTACTCAGATGGATGTGAAGGGATGGGATGGCTAACAACTAGCTGGTGCCAAATCCCAGTGACAGAAAAATGAAATGGAAAATAAAATTAAGAGAACAGTCCAGTTCCTGAGCAAGAAGGAATTTTTGATCTATACCCCTCTGGGACATGGCTTCTCCATCCCTCAGCCTTGCTCTTTGAGATTTCACAGACATCTGCTACACTGAGCATCCCTGCCAGCAAACACATGTTCCAAGGTTCTCTATTTGCCTGTACCTTATTGTAAAGCAAAGAAGAAAACTCCAGCTCACAGTACCCTCTGCATCATCCAGTAACAGTCACAAGTAAATTGTAAAATTAATGGGGTTTCAGTGTATAGGCCATCATTTATCAGAGTTAAGTGCCTAAACAGAGACTGCACGATCTTAGTCTTTGCATCTGAAAGGGGTAACTTGATTGTCAGAAGTGTTCAACGCTGCTGATGAAAATTACAGATACTGGCTTGTGTATGGGAACAGCTGTATTTAACATCTATTTAGGTTGTCAGAGCACTAAAAGGATGTATAAAGAAAGTCCATATCCAGGCTTAAGGGTAAGTTTATCATATTTCATCCAAACAAGACATATTAAAAAAGAATGCAAGAGCAGGAAAGAATGAGGATGCTCTGAGGTCAGAGCTAGTTTTTAAGACTATTGCTTTACCAATGTCCAAATCAAGAGACAACATGTACTCTCCTTTCCTTCTCTTGATCTGCCACTCACCCAAGCTTTGCAGGAGTCAAAATGCCCTGAAACGAGGAGCCCAGAAATGGGCTCAACAAACATTCGTGGTGCTTTCAAGCTGCATTAGCAAAGATTAAATACAAGCAAGATTGAAAGGGATATAAAACTCCTGCTTAAGCCTTCTCTCTCAGCTCAAGGGCAAAGAAATCTGCATCCAGGTCAGCCATTTCATAATTGCTTCCCTCAGAGGGCTTTAACCACCACCTTTGAAGCATCTCATCTTTGTCACTGCTGGAGAGAGTGACACTTAAGACACCAATCCCCTTAAATCAGCCCAGCTGTACATACATTTCTCATGAGCCATATACATATTATTTTTCAGTACAGTGATGCTCTGGGCAGAGAGGCAGCAAGCTCCTACCCATTGGTGCATCACTCTTGCAATGCCTCCTGCCTGTTTGAACATATTTGATCAAGCCTACTTCTCTAGGTCATAGCTTTTGGTCAGGAGTTAGGAAGGCTGCATTTGCCTCTCAGTGAATTTTAGATAATATTTATGAGGCTGCATTAGTTTGCATTTGGCAGTCCTAACCCCTCAGACCTCCTGCCAACACACTGGACCAGTTTCTACTGACCTCACACAAGGCATTGGCATGGGTCAACAGAGGTCCCACCTTGCTGGCCTTCTGTTTCATGCTTAGGGAGCAGAGAGATTTTTTAAGATAAGCCCGTGGTGCTTGTGGTGGTTTCAGGCCAGCACAGGAACAAAGCTGCTGAATCTGTGTCTCAGCACTGAACTGAACAGCAGCATGATGCTAAGACCACAGGGTTCCTGCTACTCCAGCAGGAGCTGCCAAGGACAGATAAGCCAGCCCAGCAAGAAGCACAAACACTGCCTCTGCTCTGCTGTCTGGATGTGCGAATGGAGCAGCAGATCAGTATCTGCAAGGAGAAACTGTTCCCACAATTCACCCTTGAGAGGTGTCTTTAACTCCTGGTGAGAGTTGGGTGCTGCCTTTCCTGAAGCACAGTTTCTCCCTCTGGATGAATTTCATTTCAACTCGTAAGCTCCCCTCAAAGTGCCCTCCAAAAATCCCAGTGGTTTTTAGATAGCTATAGTGAGTCATAAAAAGCTGAAGAAAATGCTTCTCCTTTCTCCACACAGAAGAAAAGCACCAAAGCATTCTCTTTAGACTTTCACTGAGGTTCTGGCTGGGACCTTTTCTTGGGATCAACTGGTTTTGTCTTGGGGCCTTTTTTTTTTTTAATCATATTGTCTTGAGGTGAATGTTTCCTCCTAACTTGTCTCAAACCAAGACACATAACTACATGTCAGAGAGTTTTAATTGAAGAATATCAAACTCTTGCTATCTCACCACCATTTTCAGCTGAGCTGACAGGAGAGCTGGACTTTGTCTCAGTCGAAGGGGATAACACTGTCCACAGCTGCTGCGACAAGCAATGGGTCAGTCTGAGCACAAAGAACCAGTGTGAACCTGTGCCTCCTGAAGCATTCACACTTAAGGTCATATATTTTCTTTGAAAATGTCTAATAAGGAGGAAGTATTCAAAGAAGCAGATAATTAAATGGCAACTTCCAGAATGGAATTTTTCAGACTCCCTGAGAGGACAGATGCTGTTAAGACAGACTCACTCCTTGCAGGAGACTTGGGAAAAGAGTGCTTGAGAAAAAGTAGAACAAGGATGGGTGCTCAGACATGAGTCTTCAGGGAGCAAGAGTCAGCCAAAATTCTGGACAGCAAGACACCACTCATGCCAAGGGGAAACATCAGCAGGAAGGGACCTAAGGACCATTCATGAAGAACTGTTAGCTGGGACAGAGAGGTGAAAGCGTCCTCAGGCATGTCTCCACAGCTAAACTATATCATGAGGAAGCCTCAGTTTCACATGCTTTTGCATGTGCACAGCTCTGTTTCCCAGAGCTTCCTGCCTTCCCCCTCAGCCATACCACCACTGGATGTCAGCTCCCTGACAGCAGGCAACAGCCCCTACACTAGAGCAACTTTTGGAGGTTTCGTTGAGGCTACTGGGGAAATGCTGCAGTATTGCAAGGAAGCAGAAAAAAGCCTTGAAGAATGCCTGTAAATCACAGACTACTATGGAGAACTTTACAGCTACACCTGGACCATTTCTAATCCCAGGCAGTGCTTGGTCCATTCTCATTGCTTCACCAACATCTCTTGCAGCAAAAAACTCAGTTGCCTGTCAGCAGCCTATCAAATACCCTGATACAGTGAGTTTATGCTCTCAGCAGGAATGATGTTAGAAGGTTTTAAAATTTTAAAACCTCCAGCAAGTTGCAATGTCATGGGTAAGTCTTTACAGAATCCTGCATTGAGAGTTCTGCCTCTGCTGTCACAACATCCCTGAGTGGCCAAGAGCTCAGCAAGCTTCACTGTTTTTGACAGGTCACACCAATTGTTCTGAAAAGACTATGCCTGTTGAGCTTGTCTTAAATCACTTTCCTAAGTAACAGGATTAAATGCAGAAAGCTGGCATTAAAATAAACTTGCTAACTGGTAAAACCTAGTGTACCAACATCACAGGAAGAGTGTGGTGCTCACAGTAAGACCTGGGTCTTGCTGCCTCACTGGGTAGGCAAGGGTTGGTTGCAGTGTTTAATTCCATGTGACCTCATACACCATAGTTGTGTTTTCCTTATACCTCCCCACACTAATACACGTTTGCAATTCCTGAATTAAAGCATTATTAAAATAGATTAAAATTCAAAAGAACATGAGCTTTGCATGGCTTAATCTCAGCTGGAGTTGCTAAAACTTAATGCTAGCCAAGGTTCTGAATGAGAAGAAATCTAAGCCTGAGTTTTAAACTAATTCCAAACTATCAGGAGTTGCAGGGAGATATACAGAAAGCCAAAAGGTGGGGAGGAAAGAATGGGCTTGTGTGAGAGCACTGCCTATAGCTGTTTTCCAGCTATAAGAAGAGAAGGTGGGATTTTAGAGAGGGTCACATAAAACTTTTCAGCTACAAGGCAACTGAGAGATGTGGCAGAGGTGCTTGCAGTGATAAGGGATCTAAAAAAAGCAAAGAACAATCAGTAATTCAGCACCTTTTTTTTTTTTAATGCAACAGCCAGAAGACAACAGACGAAGGTATTGGGAGTCAGCACCACACCAAAGGGGACATGGTTCCTGGTACAGTTTGTAGTCAACACCACCACCTTGCAAAGCAATCTCACAGAAACCAAAATACTGAGGTACCTGACAAGGCTGAACAAGCTCAAGGGATACAATTCCTTAACAATACAGAAATCACATCCTTCTTATGAATCTCTAAGTTGACCTCTTCCTGGGCATCTGCTGACCTCCACGACTACATACATGCTCTTGGGCTAAAGCAGCCTTGAATCCAAACCAGTGCAGCAAGTCACTATTACCTGCTCACAAGGCTTTGGCATGGCTGTGAACTGGACAGACCTCAGGCTTGGTACCATCCAGCCAGCTCCTCTTGAGTCCTCACCACACCACACTCCACAGCTTACCCCAGGGATTCACCAAAAGGCACCAGGGCACTGCAGGCTTCCTATGCCATTATTCCCAGCACTATAGGGTTTTTTTGCTATAAGCAGCCTCACAGGAATCAGTCAGGCTGGAGAGAGCAAAACTGAAAGGGTGCAGATACTATCAAAGCTGCTCTCCCTGTGCAAAGACAGACTTCACAGAAGTTCAGTGTCTAAAGAGAGGCTCAGTTCAGAAATGAAGCAAAAGACTTTCTGCTTCGGAAAAAACCTGGGAACTGTGACAAAAAAACTCAAATTAATGCCTTAGCAGCAGTATCAAGCAGGTAAAATTTGTTTCCAATCTGGTCGCCTTATTTTAGACCTGCACTTGAGTTTTTCTCCCCTTAAAGAAATGTTTGCTTTGTTGTTTGGTTGAAGTTGTTAGGAAGCAGTCAGCTGTTACACACAATTAAATGCCTTCTACTATGCAAAGGCTGACACTGTCTAAGCTGTAACCGCATGGCTGTGAACAACATATTAATTCAAAGTCTATATGATTACACTTTACCATTAAAGGTCACTCAGCATTTTGTATTTGGCAAGTCAATGATTTTTGATGCATGCTGTATGGACCTCTGGATATCTACACATTATTTCTAAGGTATGTGCAAGAATCAAAACAAGTCCACTGAGAAGACTTTAGCTCATTGCCTGAATCACTGTGTTCTTAGACATAACACACAGAGATTAAGAAAAACACCCAAAACTTTTATAAAGCCACAGTGCAAGTTTTTTCCTGAGTTATGTCAAAGAGCATTGGGGTGGAGTGTGATTTAAAAAAACTGTGCAAAGACAGCATCTTATATCCAAGAATTCAGTGATGCATGCAGTAGACATCTTGCATTTACTGTTTTTGTTCCATCTGTTCCAGTATGTTTAGCAAACTGACAAACTACTTCACTTCAGCAGGTAGTATGCTTCCATCATCTTCAAGCATCTCAGATGGCAGGATAATGTTTAGACAGGCTACAGGTCTGCTCCACACAGATTTCTCCTCCATGGAAGCTAAAATTTAAATATACCTAAATGCCTCATTAGCCTACCAGAAGTTAGTTCTGTATCTTTAAACAACTGAATTATTTCCAAAACCCTAGCCAACATCTCCTGTCCCTTGAAACTTTACAGATGGCATCCTTTGCCATGTGCTGTACATTCTTTATGTCCAGCTAAATATACACTGTTTTTATGGATGGAGGGATGGGGTATTGGGAGAGCTCATCTTCATTTTCCAAATCAATGCTATAAACATAGTTTAAGGTGGTGTCCTCAAGTGATTAAAATATTCCATCTCAGTGAATGGTTAAAAAAACCCAAAAAACAAACCAACAAACAAAATACACCCCACACCCAGCCATCAGAGCACTCTACATTGGAAGAATTAACATTTGCAAAAGTGTAAAACCCTGCATTTTCTATGTGGCAAGCACAAACTGTAGAACTACAACACAGCAAGAGAGTATGCAAATAGGGGTATGTATCTTAGACATAGTTTACTGGTTCTGCATGATTATTTCATATCACATATTTAAATTAATTTTACAACTTTCACCTCAGCAGTTTTTTCTGAGCCTTACCTAGATCTAAGAGAAGGTTTTTGGAACAGAAATTTGACTGAAGTTTGATCTGAGCCATCTTACCTCTGGCACAATTAAGGCAGAAGTGAGAAAACACATCAACAAATTTCTCCTGAGGTACAGGCACTGGGGGGACTGAAAATATTTTTGCAAGACCGTATGCTTGCTAAGAAAGTGCACCTTAAGGACTGCTAACATTGTTGGGCAGCTATGGCCCCACAAGTGGTCAGGAGCCAACAGGCAGTTCCAGCTGTGGCAAGAAGGCAGAAGACATCAAAGATGCTATATCCCCCACAAGCAGCACAACACAGGCCAGCTGGCACTCGTGTCTCACTGGTGAGGAAATTAATACCTCTTCTTTTTTCCTCATTAAGTCACACAAGTCCACAGACAGGACAGCTGACAACAATCAGAACTTGCTGGTACTAGAATTTGTTCCCTCTTGGGAACAGGGCTTCCCTGGGAAGCATTCTTCTGTTAGCACTGACGTGCAGACATATCCCAGGCCTAAGTGTATCTTGCCATCACACTTGGCATTCATTCAGCCTGGGAGATGCAGTTATTATTCAAATGACACCTCCCATTTGAAAACTGTTGTAAAAAAATAATGAGTACACTTTAAGCCACCTCTTCCACTGTGCCATTTCACACCAAGAAGAGAAAGCAAGCCCCATTCATGGCTTCTGCAAAAAGGGAGGCTTGTATTATGTAATCTGTGACATTAAGTTGTTTTCTTACTGCTCCCAAACTACTGCATTACAGTTTCAAGACAAGGGCCTCCTTTCAGTCATAGAATCATAAAATACGCTGAGTTGGAAGGGACCCATCATGATCATCAAGTCCAGCTCCTGGTCCTGTGCAAGACAGTCCTTTCACCAGGCAGCAAAAAGTTGCTGTGGCTATGACGTGATGTTCTCAGCAAGCATGGCAGTGACCAGTGTGTTTCTGCCCTGGCAGGCCATCCTCAGAAGCCAGCTCCAGCCTGGTTTCCTTTGCCTTAGCCCAGAAGTTGCAATACTGAAAATCTTTTGTGCAGCTAGTAAAGGGAGCCACACACTTCCCACAGCCATCACTGGTGACTGGGGTACTCAGTGGAGGTGGAAATGGAGTGCTCATACTCTGATGGACAGCTTGATCACTGATGGACAGCCGAATCCAGTACCCAAACAGGTTTTTTTACTTACAGCATCCAGGAAATACAGTCAATTCAGAAGCCATTCAAGCTTCAAGGGCTAGATAATACCCAAACTCCTCTGATTCCTGATTCAACCCTGTAGCAACCAAGCCCGCACCCAAAGGGCTAGCTCTCACTCCACCCTGCTTTTAAGTACCATCCACAACCTGCCTTGCTCACCTCTGTAATGAAGAGAATAAATGTTTGAATGCATTAACATCACAGGAGTCTGTGGTCTCAAACAGAAGCTGGCAAAACAGCAAGAAACATCTCAGAGCAAGGAGAAGCTGCACTCAGAGAAAATATCTGGAAACATACCGCAGAAGGATACTTCAAACAGTGCCACTCCTGAGAGGAGTGGAACACTTAAATCCAGAATGAAAGTGTAAGGCAGACACTTTGAGCTGGTCTCAAACAGATTTTTCATCCAACAGAAGAAAATTATTTCTAACATACACAGCCCCCAGCCCCTCAGTTTCACATCACTACAAACAGGAAAATAAGGACTGGAAATAGTCTTTGTGATCATGGGGTTTGGCGGGCATCAATCCATTTAGGAAGATATTCCTAAAGTTTAGGAATATTAAAGAAGTTTAGGACACAAATTGCACAAGACCTATATTTGTTTATCTGCAGACTCACTTTGCTGTATGGTGACTGCCTAGAGAAGCTCCCTAGCACACAGCCCCCTTCTCAGCCAGCCTTCCAGAGGGAAGGAGCCACATGCAATTTTACAACCCACTAGGATACAATGAACCACCCAGGCCACAGAGCAGGTCTTGGTGGGACAGGCAGATCGAGAAATCCCTGCTCCACCAGAAGCCAGCTCTCCATCAGGGACCATTTGCAAGGAAATGTCCCTTCAAGGGCGGTGGGTGGCATATGTCCCTGCTGAGCCCAGGAACATCACTACCACCTTTGCCGGGTGAGCTCAGCAAGACTCTCACCAAACAACTCTAACAGCTGCTGCACCCTGGGGATCCTCAGCACTCGCAACGCAGAGCTGATCTGGAGCAGGATACTCTGACAACCCCAATTTTTGAGTTCTGGCAGCAGTTCACAGGTTTGTCCAGCCTCAGCTGAAGAACAGCAGCTTGGCAAATGGCTCCCCAGTACCCTGGGGACCCACCCACCTAATACAAGCAGACACTACCCCCTCCTTCCCTTTCTTGGGCTCCCTTCACTAGACCACTACATTGTGCCACCTCTAAATTACATTTAAATCAGCACCCAGCAGTACCCCAGCCTCTTGTTCTGTCTCAAGACCCTTGCAAGCAAACAGAGGTTCTCAAAAGAGAAACACAAGCCTCAGAGAAACACATGCCTGAGAAAAATCACTCCAGCCCTCAGGTCTGCCAGCCTGTCTCTCCATGAAGCAGGGATGGTTTCAAGCAATCAGCTACTGTACAAGCACAAAGACAGTTTATCAGCCATGGCCCAAGCACCCTTACTTAGTACTCGTGTCCTTGTGTAGTGTACAACTTGTGCTGCCTGAATGCTGAATCTTCCAGCACTTGTCTCAGAACACACACATAGAGACAAGTGCCTGCAGGGATGCTCCATGGCACTCTTGCAGAGAGCCTGCCTCTCAGCCCACAAGAATCAAACCCCAAACCATGTCTTATATGAAAGCTGCAAAATCAATTGCCAGAGTTTCCTGGTGTGATGGGCAAGAATAGAAAGGACTGTGTTGGTGTGGAGGCAGGGAGGGGAAGTACTCTGAACAACATCCAGGTCCTTCAGCTATGCACCTTGACAACAGTAAAGAAGGATTTGCTGGGAAAAAAAAGCCACTAGCACGTTCATTAAGATCCTCACTGCTCTTTTCCTTCTCACTTTGATGGCACAGAGATCAAACTGAAAATTTAAAATTGGAAATAGTAAATCAAACAATCCACTTAAGCACAAATAGCTCAAAATAACCACTTTCACACAGGTCAGTTATGCAAGAATTTTCTGTGTGGATTAAGAAGTCCTAGCTTTTTTGTTTCAAAACTTGTTTCAAGTTTTGAAAACTGCGGCATGTGAGTTTCCTGGATTTTTTTTTTTATCACATCACCACTACCACAAAGGATGTTCTCAAACTCCCCAGTGAACCACGGCTCTAACTGAATGGGATCATTTGTAAAGGGTCTCCTACATGGTTAACCTCACCTCTCTCCCATCAAAAGTATGCCCCAAAACCAACTCTCTGTGTAAATCAACAGAGCTAGGACAGATTCACTGAGCATTAAACTGGTAACATCTGCTGAAACACATCAACTAAGAATATGACTGATGAAAAAGCATTTGGAGTAGAAAGAGGCTTCTTTCTACTAGCTAAACCAGAAAGGCTTGGATGACTCTCAGGAGTCTATTAGTGCAACCTCCAGTTTCATTACAGATACTGCATTTGACATTCTGTGTTAATGGCCCTGTGCACAAACAGAATTAAAGTGTGACTGAAGCTACAAAACTAAGAGTACTTGCAGTTGCCTATTACACACCCAAAGCACTTCAATAACATACACATGTGGCTTTGCCTGACAATATACTAACTGGACCCTGTGGCAGACAGGTAATTGATGTTGATAGCACGTAAATACTCACCTATATGGGAGTTAGCAACTTCAGTGGGTTTGTGTGAAGTTCAAACTCATTTCAACTATATGTTTATGTTCCCATTGAGAAGTGTAGCTCCAGTTCCCGGGAGCAAGGATGAACATAGCACCTCAGCTGCACAGGAGCATGCCTGCGTAGTTTAATAGTCTACAGTTTTACACTTTTGGTGAAATTATCTCAACCCCACTCTTGCCCTGAAAGTGCAATGCTACTACTCAGCCAAACGCTTTTCTGACAACGCCTTGTTTAATTCAAGAATTTGGCTAGATTAAGAGAGCTTGTCAGTACAGCAACAGTGCTGATGTGTTAGACAGACAAGTTACTTGGAGACACAAGCAAAACGAACTGCACGACATGCAGGCTCGGGGTCCCAGCCCTGAGTGCAGCTTCCCTGCTGCAGCTGGTGTCTCTCGGGATCTCGCAGTTACGAGCACAGAAGTGGGCTCCGAGTTTTTTTCTCTTAGAGCACTGTGAAAAGGATTTTTAAAAAGGGGAAAAAATAAANGCCCGCAGCAGCGGCGCTGAGCAGGAACACGACCAAAGCCCGCGGGGGCTGGGACATGCCGTACTCTGCTCTTAAATCCCCTCAGTGCGGCTCGCAGTTGCTGGGAGAGGGGAAAAAAAAAGAAANAAAGAAAAAAAAAAAAAAAGAAAGAAAGAAAAAAAAGTCTTTTCCAGCCCTGGGGCTTTCCCTCGCTCCCTCGCAGTTCGCCTTCAAAAAGCAGAAGAGCACAGATGTCTTTGGAGTAACCTCATCTGAACACTCGAAACTGATTTTCCACTTCTGTTTTATTCACAGTTTGCTGGAAGCTCTCTTGAATCGTCAGGTTTTAGAGCACTCAGCCACATCATTAAAATTTTTCTAACTAGGACCTCTGAGCCTTGTTCTTTTAAGTAAAAAGGTTTTTTTGATAGGTTTCCCTATCAAAAGCTGTGCTTTAGAAAATACTCCCAAATCTCATTAGCCCATTTAGAGGAGTTAACTACACAAGTAGCTGGCAGACTGCATAAAGACAGATGTCAATTTCTGTGAGTTCAGTATATCTGTGTTTTGTTCAGCAGCAGCTGAAAACTTCTTAACCAATCAAGCTTGAGGATAGGCTTTCTGGAACAATCTCTGAGGACCAGGAATCACTGAACACACTGTATGTTTGCTTCGTTCTGAGCATGGGTAAAAAAACCTGTGTATTAGGTGGTAGGCAAGGTTGTTCTCTAATGCTGTGCTCTTCTGAAAGGCTTTGGACAGTGCTGGTGGTAGAAGTGCATCACCATGAAATCACTGACATAAATGTACCACACCCAGACAGAGCAGCACCTCTGTGGCTGAGGAGACAGCCTAGCCCTGCCTTGTTCCCCACTGGCCTCACAGCATAGTGCCAGAGCCACCCTTCCTGCCAGCACTGGGCAATCTCAGCCTTCCTTCAGGCCCATAGGGGAAAAAATCTATTTCCGACAGGATAAAAGTATGTCCAGGCATAAAGCTTGAAGCACCCTGGCCTAAAGCTTTCCCATTTGGCAATAAGACAGGGGTAGCAGCATCTCTGGGCTCTTCCACCTTTTCTGGGGGTTCCATCCAGCAGCACCTCCCCGTGCTCTTCCCAATAGGGCTGTTGCATGCAGAGTTCACACTGCTTCTCCTAGACTGAACCCACTATTTCTCATCACTTCCAGCTCCATGGTTACCCAAACAGTATTGTCCCTGCTTTACACCCATGTCACCTGGCAGCAGACTGCACTGCCTCTGTCATCTGGGTGCTAGTGGTGTACACTGTATTTCAGAAGGCTCTTTCCCTACAACTTCCCCTCTCCCCATCCTGAGCCTCTCACCTGCTCCCCAGCACCACAGGCTGTCTTCAAATATCCATCCCAGGAGTAGCACAGGACCTGCCCCCTGCCCTGCTCAGCAGCACTCCAATCCAGTCGTTTCTGTCCTCTGGGAACAGGTGGGTGAAAATCTGTCTTTCTATCCCCTGAAAGAGTTGGCAAGGGTCCTGAAGAGGTCTCTGTGATGCAGCTCCTCCGTGCCCATCCTCTGTGGCTGAATTGTGCCTACAGGGCTGGGTGATGTGCTGAAGGGCTTCACCCCTCTCCCCCAGCCACAGCTGTGACGCCAAACATGTTTTGGCCCCGCCAGGGTTTTGTCCCATCTGTCAGACACCCTGGGGGCCCTGGGAGCCGGTGTGGGGGCACAGACTGCAGATTCCCCATCTGTGCCACATCTGAGATGGCTAATGCAGTGGAAAAAGAAACCACCCAGCGCCTGGGTGTCCAAGGAGTTGATGCACTCTGCCTGCCTCTTCCCTGACAGGCTGAGGTCATGCAACTGCAGGGCAGGAGGCAGCTGGGAACAAAAGCAGCGCTGGAGTCATGGGCTGGTGATGTCCCTTGCAAGGCACATCCCCTGCTCTGGGCACCTAGGTCGCTGATGCAGCCACTGCACTCCAGTTTGGAGCTTCCCCTCCCCTGCCCCCCCACCCATTTCTGTTGAGAAAAATTTGACCTTTTCTCTCTTATCCAGGCATCTGGCCTGAGTCACCCAGACATTTAGGCTGCCAGGCTGCTCTGTGCTGAAGGACTGGGAAAGGAGAGCATTTGCCAGCCTGGGGCAGGATGGTCCTGCAAGCTTCTGCTACGTGGGCATCTAGCTCTTGTTTAGCATCACTGCAAAGGAGGGTGATGGAGTCCTGAAATTGGCATGAACTGGTGTTTCTTACACCACTGATCATTGTTTTCTGCAGAAGGGCCATATTAAATCCTGAAACATTTCTGTGAATGGGCAATCAGCATAGAAATGTGGTGGGGTTAGTACATTTGTGAAGGAAATCTGTATTTTTTGTCCAAACGCTTGATATAAATTTCCAGGTAGTTATATTAAAAAAAAATAAAAGTCACAGAAAGCTGACACAAAACCTGGCAGCTTTCTAAGCAGTTATGAGATACATATCACAGTTAGAGAGCACTCTTAATTGTTAAAGAATTTAGTCATGAGCATACGGCATGTATCTTTAAACAACCCAAACAGAAATTTAAAAAAAAACCTAAAAACTCAAAAGATGGCAGTCAAGTCCAGCCTGTGCAGTGGCTAAGCTGCTCCGAATTCCCCAGCCATGGGCAGTGATGGGGAGCAGGGAGCCAGCACTGGGCAGGTGTTGTACATGGGTGCTGGGCTGAGGTTGAGCAGGGCATGGGAAATGGGAGACAATCTCAGAGGCTGGTGGCTGCAGCAGACAAAAGTGTGAAAGCAGCACGAGGGATAGCTGGATTCCACAGCTTGGATAAGGGGGATTTGTGTGATAAGGGGCCAAACTGCAAAGGCAGTTGCTGGGGATGTTTGGGGGAGTGGAGCCTTGCAAAGCCAACAGTGCTCTGTAATGCTGTCAGCTGAGATTGCCCAGGTCACAGTATTGAAAATATCAAGTTTGGGTATGCCAGGTAGCAAAACTGGTACTCAGGGCAAAAAAAGTAGTTATGGCAGACTGCTTGTTTGCAAAGAGTCTTGAGTAGAAAACAGGAGGTCAATAAATAGGAAAATGGGTATGACAGACAGTGTCAAGGGCTGCCAAGATGTGCTTGTCAAGCAAGCCCACACTTGACCACCAGAGTGGGAGCAGGGCAGCAAACCAAACCTGGTTTTCTGACTATAACACATGGGTCAAAATTGCTTCTGGTCACAACACAGGGGTCATAGGATGCTTTCTCTCATCAGCAGGGAAGCACCTAAGTGGATACATGGATTGAACATTGCTATGTCAGTGCCTGTTCCATCCAGATGGCACCAGTCCCTTCCCCTCTACTTTCTAAGACAAACTTGTCTGGGTCAAAAATTCACAGCTGAAAATACCCTACCTCACTATACCACCCCATAATAAAGAAAAAAAATAAGAAGGAAAAATAAAAAAAGGAGTGTATTAAAATTAGTGTTCTGCAAAGAGTAACCCATGCATAAACTCTGTCATTTTTTTGCCAATAAAGTTGCTGTCTTGCTCATTATTCTCCTCTCACAGGGAAGTAGTACAGGAAATTCACTTCCAAATAATCTTTCCTTATTCAAAAGGCAGAAAACCACAAGTAAGCAATCATCCAGGTACTCACCATAAAATTTCTCACGACATCGCATTTCAAATCAAAGAGACTCTTTTGTCTTGAGGGAGAAGAAGGCTAGGGATATAAAAAAATAATATCATTTAAAAAGCCTAACCAGAAACACCACTATCTACAGATGGAAAGACAGAGTTAATAATTTGCTGGATTTTCCTCATGTCTCTGGATTTTCTGGAAACAACTGGGAAAACATTTTTTTTCTGTTGTACTCAAAAAAACATAGTCATCATCACAACCAATTTTTTTTCTGAATTAAAGGTGGAAAAGAAGCTGCAACACCACAAGGGGAACAGCAAACTTGGAGGTGAGGTGCAGAGTAAGAAAAACAGCATGTGTAAAGATGGTAACCTTCCTATTATTTTTTTTTAAAGAGTCAGGTATAAATTATTATAGTAAAGCCCAGGGTGACAGCTACAGCATGAAATGGGCCAGTGGACACACTGGCTAGTTAGCCAGCTTCACTGTGAGAATGTGTATGATGCAAGCCACGACAGTATCACCATTCTTCACTTGGATTTTTCCTCACAGGTTGTCAGGTTTGTTTGGCCTCATACCCAGAGCTCCTGGAGACTTCCCTTTTATGGGTTAACTGACTCTTGTCCTGCTCCTTCACTCATGGACAGTTCTCTAGAGTCTTGCTATGGCCAGGAAACAATCCAGAGATTTCGCTTCACTCCGTCCTCCATCTGACATGTTCATTGGGAGGAAAGGAAATGACCAACATTCCCTGCCCAGGGAGCCCTGTAACTAGCCAGAATTAGACCATTTGATGGGAAATCTCAAATTTGTTATTCTATCCATCAGAGTTTGGAGATCTCCAATTTTATATTTACTTCCAAAACTGGGGACTTCACAGTACCTCCCCTGCTGAGTGAGCCTTTAGAAATCTCCTTATTAGCCCAAGTCAAACTGAAGAACACAGAAAATCCTGCTGAATATCCCTGCTTTGGAAGGTTCTTGGTTACCTCATGGGTCTCTACTGTCACGTCCTCTCTTAATCTTAACCCTTACTCTTCCCCATGTCTAGCAAATCTGTCACTTTGGCCTTCTCTTTAGAAAGGGCTGCAGGATCTGAAATCAGCCCATCTGTAGGGGGTACAACCTTCTAAACAGGCTGCTGTCCCCTCCCCAACAAACAGCCACAGCTCCTGGATGTCTGTGTGGAACTGATGAACCCACAGCAGAGACAGGTCATTAAATATTTTCTTTGCCAACTCCCTCCAAAAGTGGCAGCCCAATGCAGCAATCATGCTGTAACCTAGGGGCCCTACTAAAAGTTTGCCAGAGTGAAGACCATGAGGAAGGGTTCCAGCCAGACTGATATTGGCCATGTTCTTCCCAAGCATCTACAAAAGTGACAGAGAAATAGCCAGTTGTTCCGGGGCTACCAAGCCCTAGCAAGTCCTGCTTCTGCTGCTTCCCAGCCCTAAGGGTACAACCTAGCCTTCTCTCTGGATGGGGGAAAGCCCTCCATCCTGCTCCTGACAGGCAAGCAAGAGGCCAGGTCTAAGAATTCAGGATACTCCAGCAAGGGGAACACCAACAGTGGAGGAAGGGAAAAGGAAATTTCAGCCAGTTCCCAGGAGCTCGGTGTTGTTTCTCTGTCTGGATCTTTGCCACATTGGATCATTAGATGGAGTTTTCTAGGGATCAAATCACCAAGACTCTTTCCCTTCCCCCAGCTTGCCACATAGAGGGTAAAGATCAGAACCGCATTTTTGTTTCTTTGCAATGTTATCCATATGGCAAAGATAGATTTGGCATTGGGAGAATATAAGGGAAAGGTTCTTTTGCTGTGTCATGGTTTAAGCCCAGATGGAAATTAAGCACCATGCTGCTGCTCACTCAGCCTCCTCCCCTGTCCTCCCTCACCCCTGTGTAATGGGGAGAAGAATCAAATAAAGCCTGTATGTTGAGATAAGTACACTTTAATAGGGAAAATAAAGGAAAATAAAAAAATAACAGCAAATAAAATGTTAATAAAAAATAATCAAGTAATGTACAATGCAATTGCTCACCACTCACTGACTCAGACAGACCTCCCCTTCCTGAAACCAGATCATCTGCCCTTCCAGGTTACTCCCCCCAGTTCAAATACCCGGCATGACGTTCTGTGTGTGGGACATCCCTTTGGTCAGTTCAGGTCACCTGTCCCGGCCATGCTCCCTCCCACTTTCATTTGTGTACTGCCTCCCTGGCAGAGCACAAGACAAAGGAAAAATAGTCTTTTACTTAGGATAACCACAACTTGGCAAATAACAAACCATCAGTGTGTTATCAATGTCATTCTCATGCTGAATCAAAAACCAGCCCTCTAACAGCTGCTGAGAAGAAATTAACTCTGCCCTAGCTTAACAAGGACACACTGCCTTGTACTGCAGAGCATGCATCATATCAGAATCATCAGCCCCACAAGTCAATCTGGCAGGCACATCTCCTCCAGCTTTTTCCCAGAGGATACAGTGCCTAGTAGAAAAGCAAGGGAATCATATAAGGAAAGAGACACCTTTCTTTCTCAGGCTGAAGCACTGAACCTTATGTTCATCTGTTGAATCCAATTATTAAAGGCCATCTCAAAATAAGTGAAAAACCTGTGCCTAAGCATGGCTACTCTTAGGAGTCTTCCACTCAGAGCCCCATCTGCCCTAGACTCACTGATTCCTTCTGCCATCTCTACTTTGTGCCTGCATTTGGTAACCAGATGGATTCATTAGCAAAGTAGCATATCTAGTCTATCAGCCACAAGAAAAAAGAATGTTTTGCATAAATATCAGCAGTGGTGTTCAAAAGTGCATTAAAACACACAGGTGAGGAGATACTGTATTTGAGCAGAAGATAAATGGTCCAGGTGGTCTTTTACCCTCCTGAACAATATATGTGATTCTACAGAGCATTATTCTTTCTATGGAAGCCTTAGCCAGTCTCACAGAAATCTTTCTCGTCTTGACCTCCAAAAGGAGATGCCATACTGTAACTGTATGGTATGCTATCATCAAGGGAAGCATACATTTCAAGCCAAGATACGGTGGCTTTGTGGTTTTGGCTTCCTTAGATCCTCACATATTCCTGTTGAGTCTCCTGTACAATTTCCCCTTTTTCATGAGTGTCTTCTTTATCCTGCTACTGATCGTTCTGAGGACTGAGACTGCACATCAGATACAAAGCCTGTGAGACATGGGGGAAAAGAACATTTATTCAATGGCCCTTTTTTTGGTAGGGTAGACAGCAGCTTTTTACAGGATTTTCAGCATCTGGAAAACCCGAGTCAGAGAAGGACTGCTGCAGCCACAATTGTGTGTCACACTGACATGCAACAAGCAGCCTTCAGAGCTGGGAAAATGTAAAGCATAACACCCCACTCTCCTCCCCAAAAAGAGATAATTATGGCCTGTAACTCTGGCATGTTCATACAGCAGCCTCTGGCTGAAATGCTCCAGTCAAAAATGCAAACAACATTGCTCTGAAGAAAAGTACTAACAAGATCACTTCCTCTGCTTAAACAAATCTGCAGTGGGTGTTGACAGCAGAGAGCTGGAAATGGATGGGCACATCTACATCCATCCCCAGCTCTGCCCAGGCAGTGAGCACGCATCTGTCACAAATGACAGGTGGAAAGTTAAATGGGGACAAGCCCATTTCACTGGGATGGAGTGAGCCTAGCCAGTGTGAACAGATCATTATTGGCTTTGGTCAGAACTGGAAGGCCTCAGCTGGCAGATCTCTCAGCAGATTTTCTAAACAAATGAAAACACCATTCATTCCCACGGCAGAGGACAGGAGCCAAAACTGAAAAAGACCCAAGACAGAAGTGTCATATGTCAGCCAGAGTGTGACACCAGAGACACCCACTCTTGTGATGCAGGACCATGGTAACAGCCATTGTCTGCTGTGCAGTGGGCTGTATCACCAAGCTTGGAGGAGTATGGTGTTTTCTTCTTCTGTGGCTCGTTTCTGGGGACAGCCTGCCACACAAGGCTGCTGCACAGCCTACTGGGCTAATATCAGCCTGGAGGAGTCATATGAAGGGATGGAAAGCTTTAGAAAAGCAACAGCTCTGAGGTGCCTGGGAGTTCAGAGCAAGAAGGGAGGCATAGCTTTGCTTCAAGAGACAGGGAGACTATGCCTGGTATCACAAACTGAATATGTAGATGGAACACTGGCTCCTGGGGAGGACTCACATCCTCTCTTCTCATGCAAATCTTCTACAATTTCTTGCTCTTCTCCAAAGTGGATTCAATTTCCACCAGACCTCCTTTCAAACTTTTCATCTCTGTCTCTTCCCTCTCCAAAAATCAATGTCAGCATGCATCCTCTAAATGTCCACTGTCTCCTGTACCACCTCATTTCCTCACAACCAAACTCCACGTCTTGCTCCTTACAGCCCTGGCTCCTACAGCACTCAAACCCATACCCCAGCACTCGAGCTCTCAGTCCCCCTGGTCTCCTGCTCTGTAGCACTGCTGCCCCACTGGTGAAGAGTCCCAGGCTCACTGCCATACATCCCAACATTCACGCTCCCTATCTCCTTAGCAATCATTTATCTTACTAATATTGCTCTTTCCCCAGCTAATTGTTAATTACCACCATGCTGATGGTCTGGAGCCAACACTTCATCAATGAGATGGGGACACAAACTTGACATTTCATATCACTTGAAGCAGCAGGAAAGACATAGGAAGTACCTACTGTGGGGAGATAGGGACCGGTGACCGGAAGATCACGCGCTGTACGGGAAGTTAGGGTCCCCACTGTCTCCCCGCTGTTCGTTAATACCGTTGGTTGTGGCGCGAAGCTAGCGGAAGGGGCGTAGCCCAGGCTATATAACGCCGTGTCACCCCGAAATAAACGCCATTTTACCGTCCACCACATTGGTGTCTGCGAGTACTTGGACCGAGCAGTCTGGGGTGACTGCCGTGCCGTTCCTGAACCAGGTCGTCACGCCTCGACAGAGGCAACAAGTGGTGCCGAAACCCGGGAAAGGGGATCAGGATTCGCCGGGACGGGTGAACAGGCAGCCGAGGCGGCTGGACCAGCCCGGCGGGGAGGACGCTCCCGGACCAGCGAGAAGATGGAAGCCCTCGCGCAGGTCGTATTACAATTGCATAGGCAATGGGGAATTGATTGTAGATCTGAAGATTTTATTTCAGCCGTTACTAGGCTGTTACAATTGGGTATTATAGACCGCCCGGTGGAGATACTCCACTCGGACGTGTGGGATAAGTGCACCAAGGCTCTGGCTGAGGACACCATGTCCTCCGGCAGCGGGAAATATCTCAAATCATGGGGAAAAGTCGTGCGCGCTTTACAAACTGCTCTACAAGAGCAGGAGACTTGGAAGGCTGCCCAAGGCTGCCTGCGTGCCACCCCGAAGCTGGGGGTTGGTGCCGCGACTCAGGCTTCGACTCGCGATTTGCTAACCGAGCCCAGCGGCTCGCAGGAGCGGGACACCCCCTCGTCACCGCCGTCCACACCCAACCCTGTCCCCGAGTTCCCCTCCACAGACCCACAAAAATCGGTC